>JAOVVB010102845.1:0-13007 GCA_028570985.1 Heterobranchus longifilis | reverse complement strand
TGGTAAAAGCATGATGTTAGTATACTTTTTATATATTAACTGATGGTACAATTTTTTGTTAGTATATTTGCAATGTATTCAATATATTTGTAATACACTAAAGTGTATTTTTTTTTTCACTGGGGTAGACAGTTCTGCACTGTCACGATTCCAGCCTTGCCTGCACCTTATCCTCCGCAGTACATCCTCAGTGGAGATAAGGAATAAGAAGAAAGCAGTGTTTTTATGGAACACATGTTTCTGCCTTCACATACAACCATTGCTTAAGTAAACATGTCAAAATGGGCCTCGTGTGACAGATACGTTCTTATACATTTGAGATACAGGAGCCACAGCAAAAACTGTCAGTGTACACAGTTTTAAACTTATGAAACTTTTAATGAAGAACATCAGTGGCAAAGGACTGTTCTGTAATACCAACAGGGCATTAGCAAGATCATAAAGTATTATCAAGATCTCATAAAGCCCTGAGGGTGTAGAGAAGGTAGTTTTTCATTTGTCACCCTCTTGCATATATTGTCTTCCTCTTCTACCAATGATTCAGAACTTTGACAGATGACAGATTAGTCTAATGCAAACAATGCGGATTTATGTAATATTGAATTTAAAGCGGTGAATAAAAAGAAAAAAAAAATCCAAAAACAAATATTTATATCTGATCATATGTTTTCTTTATTTTGATAAATGCATACACTCACATCCATAGTAGGAAAAATAAAACATTTGCGTGCCCATGCCAGCATTCAGATTGTTATTCTTTCCCTTCTCTCTTTCATAAAAGCATTGGAACAGTCGTGTATGGCTCTAGGTGAGAAAGTGAGAAAGGAAAGGAGAAAAGAATAGCAACTGATGATGATAGCATGGCATCGTTTTATTAATATTATTATTATTATTATTATTTAAGGATAATTATTGGCAGATTAGCAGATACAGTGTGTCAGTAAATATATAAATGTTAATGGTTTGAGCAGGCGCTTGTCTCTTTACCCTTTACAAAAATGCCCTACAGGAAGTGACTCCTTTGAAGAAGTCATGTAGGAAATTTTCAGTGTTATAAAATCCCAGTGGCACCTGGTGGATAATGGAAGGGCTAAAATCTAATAGCTGTCAATAGCCTGGCAATGAGACTATTAAAGTTGAGCAGTAAATTATATCACAGTATCTCATCAGTGGGTAATAATAATATTGTAGCAACACACACACACACACACACACACACACACACACAAACACAAACATAAAAACACACCTGCGTAGTATATGGAAGAAGGGAGATGCATTAATGATTTATATATTTTCTTATTTAGGCCAACACAGTGGCATAGTGGAGGGTGTGTGTTCTGCCTGTGCTTGGTGGGTTTCCTCCCTCATACAAACACATGCAGCCTTTAAACCCAAGGCAACACAGCATACAGTAGGTCACTGATGATTAAAAAGAAAAAAGTGCTTATATGAAAGCCTTGCCGCAGTGTGTTAATAGGGAGACTTCAGATTTCAAACTGTACATTTGGGTATTTGGATACGTCAGATAGAACTAAAGTTATCATTACTTTTATAAAGGGTAAATTTCCGGAATATGGGAATGACGTTGCAAAAAAGAACTCTCAAAATGTGCATATTATTATTATTATTATTATTATTATTATTATTATTATTATTATTAGAAACAACCGAAAACAACCAGAAAAACATGTAATTATGTGTTTCTTGCTATTTCTTTGCATATGTGACCCTTTTTTTTTTTTTTGCTTAGTCATGTTTGTATAGTCATTTAAAATTAAATAAAATTCAGTTAATCACATTGCTTAATCATATTGTGCTAAAAAGAATACGTCATTCTATACTGCACAATCCTATTAAAATTTTTATTCCTAAAAACAATAAAAGGCACAAATGAGTTTTCTGTGCTGCACTTACTGGCATTTCCAAATTCCCCACCAAACTTCCCGTTCTGTTGTTAATGCGTGCTACTTTATTTTTTCACAATAGTGCATTTTAAGAAAAGGGGGGAAAAAACCAAAATGAACCTTGTTCACATTCATCACACTCACACCTTCTGATGATGTGTTAGGCATGAATTACAAAAAGCATGTGTTTTTTTTATGTATTATTATATATTTAAGCTGAGTGGTTTCACAGTTTAGATTGTCTTGCATCTGTTTACTTTTCGTTGTTTTGTTCTGTTTGGTTTATTGTTTATGCCAGTGTTTCAATTCCTGATTACATTCCTGTTGATTTGTTCCTGTTTTTCTTGCTTTGTGTTTATATTAAAGTGCCTGCTCTTCTAATTTAATGACAGGGTTGGTGGAAGGGCTGAGGCATTAAGCTTTGCGTGGCGAACGGTCCTTTCAGGCAATCTCTCTGTAAGCCGGGAGCAGTGTGGAGGGCTTGAGAGAAAGAAATGCGAGAGCCCTGGGTCCAACAGTCCAGGGTGAAGAGGCTCCACATCCCATGCACCAACTAGGGACTGGTGGGTCTACAATATGTCTGTCAGCCTTATTGGATGAGGCGTGGCTTCTAACACACAATTACACCAATACAGGACACATATGTACAATCAAGAGCAATTAGATAAACTCACTCACTCACTCACTCACTGTCTATACCGCTTTATCCTGTGTACACAGTCGCTGGGGGCCTGGAGCCTATCCTAGGAGACTTAGGGTACACCCTGGTGTGGCAATTCATTGCAGGGCACACATACATTCACACACTATGGGCAATTTGGGAACGCCAGTTAGCCTAATGTGCATGTCTTTGGACTGTGTGAGGAAACCAGAGTACCCGGAGAAAACCCCCCCAAGCATGAGGAGAACATGCAAACTTCATGCACACAGAGGAATCGAACCTGGCCGGGAATCAAGCTCGAACCCTGGAGATGCACGGCGACAGTGCTAACCACTGCACCACCGTGCCGCTTAATTAGATTAACTTATTTAAGTTAATTCATCTTCACGTGTACTGCATATACTGTAAATATTTAAATGTTATGCTGATCATTTATTCTTTAGCTTTTTTATTATTATTAAAATAAGAATAGCCTCAGGATTCTTATGCCTAAAACCAGCATTTGTCTGTTTGAGTAACTCTTGCTCTAATGATAAAAAATCTTCGGTCTAAGAAGGCTTCCCCATTTTCCTTTACTTGATTGCACTTTTGATTTTTCATCCAATAGTGTCCCATGGGGGGCAGATTTGTGTGGAGGCTTTAAATAGTCCTTCTAATCCCAGACACTCCCTGTGGCAATGGCCCTGTCACATTATTATTGTATTCTGTCCTCTTTTGCCTCTTATTTGGCCTTAAGCAGGATTTTGTCTCTTTATTTTTATTTTTTGGTTTTTATATGAAGATTCACCTGTCTGTCTATATGTCTCTGATATACTTTACTTGTAGTTTAATGTGTAATTTGTAAGGTTTAATTTTTAAAGTTATTATAAAAAGTATTTTACATTCAATAACAGTTTATCAACAATATTATTTATTCTTGTTGCTAGTCTACTCTTGTACAGTATATTGTATAATATTTATGAATAACCCATAAATGGCATCTTTTTCCAGTTGTGAAAAAAACAGAATCTTTTTCTCAAAACATTAAAAGAAATTCACTTACTCGTCATCATCTATAACGTTTATCCTGTATACAGGGTTACGGGGGCCTGGAGCCTTATCTCCGGAGACTTAGGGCACAAGGGGGGTACACCCTCAAAATAACACACACACACACACACACACACACACACATGCTCATTCACACATTATGGACAATTTATGAATGCACATTAGCCTAATCTGCAGTGTCTTTGGACTGTGGGAGGAAACCAGAGTACCCGGAGGAAACCCAGCACGCACAGGGAGAACACTGCTAAATGCAAACAGACCCCGAGGTGGAGGTAACGGTGATATATCGCTCTACTCTCTCTCTCTTTATGTCTTTCTTCTTATTCTTTGAGTTTTGTGAACATGCTAAATACGTGCATTTCTCAAGATCCGTACCATTAAAACCATTACAAGAAAAGTGGCACCTGTCAAGAGGTTGGATATGTTAGGCAGAAAGTGAACAGCTAGTTCCTTGAAGTTGATGTGTTAGCAGCAGGAATGTGAGGATCTGAGCGACTTTGACAAGTGGACAAATTTTGATGGATAGATGACGGCATCGGAACATCTCCGTGCTCTAAATGGCAGGGCTTGTCAGGTATACCTGGAATGTAGTGTTTAGTAATAGTTATCACAATACCAGGATTTTTGTTATCATACATCATACATCACATATCATACATTTTTGGTACTTTTCAACACATTTCGGTACCTTCTCTCTGAGTTTAGGTTGTGAGATACCATACCTAGAAAGCAGTCTGATTAAAGTGATTAAAGATACATTATAAGCTTAGACTTTATTTTGTCATGTTGTCAGATTATTTCCAAAATCAAACTGTGTTTTTAATAGAAAAACTGTCTAATATACTGTAGTACAATTAGATGGTTTTATTTTTGTTTGCTTGTAGGAACAAATAAATACTGTAGTAAACCCTTTTTACAGCATCTGCTGAGACTGCTCCTGGGATTTTATGAGCCACAAAAAGTTGTGTAAGATGTTTAATGACTCATTTAAACATGTGCATCATCATAATCATTATTAAAATACATATGCTATAAAAAATAAATAAGTTCTGTATCTGTATTACTGTTTAATATTGCAGTATATCAGATATCCTGCAATGTCGATGTCTTTAAGCTTTGTAGAATCTTACACAGTGCATTGCTTATTTTATTTTATTTTTTTGCACAGTTGCACAGGTCATGTATTTTTTAAATGCTTCCTACTTTTACAGTATAGATTTTAAGATTCTCATAAACCCTTAAAACAACTTACTGAAATCCTTTGAGAGATGTAAACATTTATAGTCCTTTTTATTCTGAAAAAAAAAAAATGGAACTCCAGTCTTGTGGTGTCTAGTGTAGGTATCCATCTTTAGGGTGAATCAAAGGAGTGGAGACATCAACCACTCTCGCTGACGTGGAAACTTTTAATGAGAGTTAATTTTGAGACATGTGTGTGCGAGGCAGGTTTTTGTGTTTTAAGACTAGTGCACATGTGTATAATGGTTGAATTAGTGATTGTAACTGACTACATAATTTAAAAATGCAAGTGAACACGGTTTCTGATCAATTGGATTGACCATAAAACAATAGAGCGATACAATAAACATTTTGTCCTGTTGTGTGTTTATTTCTTAAGAAATAGAAGAGAGAATGTCAAATGTGCAGTGAATGTCCCAACATAAAACCAACTCTGTTTAAAACAGCACATCAATAAAATTTTATTTGTATAGTCCTTTAACAATGGTCATTGTCACAAAGCAGCTTAACAGAATCAAAATTAGGGAAATAAGTATGAAATGTGTGAGAAAGTATGTATCAATCAAAATGATCAGATTGTCCCTGATGAGCAAGCCGAGGGCGACGAGGGCAAGAAAAACTCCCTGAAATGGCAATAGGAAGAAACCTTGAGAGAAACCAGACTCAAAATGTAAACCATCCTCATTTGGGTGATAATGGATAGCAGGGATTGTTTTAGCCTCTTTAGTCAGCTGGATGTGTTTGATTTAATATGGAGTCAAGTTTGTTATTCGAGGCTCAGGGAAAAAAAAAAACTGTAAGAAATTCCAGTCCTGAACTATTAAGTCCTTAAAGAACAGCTGTATGCATCAGCCTTGGTCAGAACCGTCTTTATGATAAACTGGAACCGTCCCCAGTCACCACATGCACATTCAGGCCTCAATGTGACAAGATCTCCAACCAGAAGTGGGGCACCGGTATAAGTTAGACAGGTTTGAAGAGCAGAGTGTGTCTGGACCACTGGCAGCTCAGGAGTGGTACTGTATGTGTAGCTCAACAGAGAGAGAGTGGGAGAGAGAGAGAGAAGAGAAGAGAGAGATAACAGTTAGGTATGGTCACAGTCACATAATGTATAAGGTGAATGCATATTTAGTGCATTTAGCACTCTTCCATTTCACTCATTTTATAACTGAAATTTCTCCATATTTCACTTCGGGTCAACTCATTACTACAATAATCTCTTCAAGGCTAGTTGCAGAATAAAGTTTCGGTGACATTAAAAAGTGTTCTGGTCTCTCTCTCTCTCTCTCTGCTATTGCCGTACAACACTAGTTAGTACCTACCAGCAGTGGTCCAAGTAAGGAGAACCAATGACACGATCGTGGACACCCAAGACTCATTAATGTATGTAGGGAGCCTGTCTGGTTCAAGTCTAAAGAAGAGCCATTGTTGCACAATTTACTGAAAAAGTTAATACTGGTTATGGTGAAGGTGTCAGAAAAAAACATTCATGACAGCTTGCTGTTTATTGGGATGAGTAGCTGTACAATGGCCACATCAGAACTAGACCATGGAACAATGGAGAAAGTTGATGAATCTGATGAATCAAGTTTTCTTGGGCTTGTGGTGAGGGCTGGGTTTGTGTGTATCACTTTTCTTGGGTTAAGATGGCTCTGAAATGCTCTATGCAAAAAGGTAAGTCAGCTGCAATAGTCTGGTGGAAAATGATTCATGGGAATGATGTGGATGGTATCTTGACATATACCACCTACCTAAATATTGTTCCAGACAATGTACACTCATTGCAAAGGTTCTCTCTAATAGTCTCTTTCATCAGTATAGTAGGCCCTGCCACATTGTTCAGGGACTGAAACATCTGCACTCAATACAAAAACAAGACGTACTGTAAACAAAGAAGACGTGGACAGTGGGTCAGAACTTAGGATGGGCATTAAGCCAGAACTTGGCAGGTGCTCTTGGCCTGAATTTGGGATGGGTAGTGGGTCGGAACTTGGCATGTGCACAAGCTTGGGACTTGGCATGGCCATTGGGGAGGAAATTGAAAGTCCATTTTATGGGACTTTTGGGAGAGATTGGCAGGCTTGCCAAAGTACATAAAGCCAGTGGTGGCATCAGCATAGCACTCTCACAGCCAGGCTGTGGTGCCAGAAATCCTGGTTTCACGGCTGGATGTATCATTCTGGTAAACCTCCCTGAGCCCATTTTGATGTTCTGCTCTGCCTCAACAGTCACTGGCTGCAACTGGAATTATTCAGCTCCCAGGAAATAATGGAAAGAGTCATCATGGTCAATTTACTTTGCTCCCTCTTGCCAGAAGAGAGAAAGGCCTTTGGCATGATCCACACATCTGTGTATCGTCCACAGACTGATGGCCTGATGAAGAGATTTAACCAGATACTAAAATGGATGTTGAAAAGAGTAGTAGAACAGGAAGGACCTGGAACTAGCTGTTGCCATATGTGTTTCTTTCCTTAATAGGTCAACACCACAATCTTCCACTGGGTTCACCCTCTTTCACCTGTTATTCAAGAGATAGCTGTGTGGACTGCCTGAAGCATGGAAAGAGCAGCCCTCAGATCAGTGATCGACTACGTGAAAAAATGCAGAAAATAAATTTGTTCCCCCAGTGGTTTACCAGTCAAAGCCAATCAGTGCTGTGCTTACAATCATCCAGCACAGCCCAGAGAGTTTAAACCTGCTTTCCATCTCACCCAATGACAAGGGCTCTCTACTGTCACAAAACGAATCCAGTGACTGTCCCTGAGCTCTTTTATGTTACTCTATTATAAATGTATAGAACCATTGCTTACTGTCTCAGCTCTAACCACAATCTTGCCCGAGCCATCAGGTTGTGAGCTGGTATAGATAGCCGAAGACCTCACCTAATCACAGCACCAGGAGTTGAATGAGCTGATAGATAGGTTCAGGGATCAACCCCTCCAGGCATGATCATTCATTAGCCACCATATCGAGTTCTGAAAGCCTGCGTCATGCCATCAAAGTAGGAATGGCCAAAATGCTCTGTGATAGTTTCATAGAGGTCAGGTGTATGTCCATATGAATCTTGGGATCCTTTTTTTACAATTCTGTTTTTACTGCTCTTCCACAGAGTTAAACTATTATAATGGATCAGTTGTATAGAAATTAGAACAGAAAAAACTGTTACTGTTTTCCTTGTACTTGAAACATGACTGAAGTAATGCAGCAGTCAAAAAGGACTACATTTCTGCAGATCAATAATGACAGTCAACAGACAGCCTATAAGGAGAAGGAAAATCAACCACCTGCTGGTGTCAGACCTACCTGCTGTGTGGCACTGGGGCAGATCAAATAGATACACAAACTGCTTGAGCACTCTTCTGACACCCTGTATAATGTTATGGGAGAGATTAATTTTAACGCTTTAGCTGTGACAATACATAGACCTATAAATAGAGCAGGGTCATTATTATTTACTCATTTGGTGTGTATCTTAAGTATGAAGATCTCTGTCCATCAGGATGAACTATAAAATGTTGAATTGTAAAATGTTAATTAATGTTAACAACAAACCTAAATTCAAAAGAATTTACTAATCTGGTCATATCCGAAACAAAGGTTGGGCTTCCATGGACTGGAAATGTTTGTACAGCACATCCCACAGATGCTTGATCAAACTGAGATCTGGGGAATATGTATGACAAGTCAACACCTTCTTTGTCAAAAAGAACAAGGCCACTGCCATTGGGGAATTCCTTTGCCTTTAAGGGGTGTACTTGGTCTGCAACAGGGTTTAGGTAGATGATATGGTACAAAGTAATATCTACCTGAATGCCTGGACCCATGGCTTCTCTGTGGAACATTGCCCAGAGCATCACCCTCCCTCCCAAGTCAGCTTGCCTTCTTCTCATAGTTCATTTGGTACCATCTAATCCACGGGCTCACATTCCCATTGTTGGTGCTTTGGCAGTAGACAGGGGTCAGTATGGGCACTCTGAATAGTCTTCACTTTTGCATCCCCAAATACAGCAAGCTGTAATGTACTGTTGGTAATGAGATCGCATTATAGTGTAGGGGTGAAATACAATGCCACTAGCTCTGTTTACATCTGTTGAGAGCTTCAATTATGTGTATCTATGTTTGGATTTTAACTCAATGGTTTTTGGTCTAGTATGTATAGTTCTAAATATCACTATATACGGTGATATTTTCTAACCATTTTTTTTCCCATTTTCCAAAAAACTAAACCAATAAACCACCATTATGCTGACGAGGCAGGTTTTCAGCATGCTGTAAATACTGTACAGTTTCTCCCTAGTTTCGGATTATGTCCCATTCTGAATACATTCAGCTCATTCTTCTTCAGTTTAAGATATCTGTTATTATTTGAGCTGCACTGATAGTTTTCTCAGTCCTTGGTTGAGAATTTGTTTCATTTAACGTAATGTCATGAATGCCACTAAGTAGGATAGGATAGTTGTTGCTATAGTGAGATTCTGGGTCTCTAAATTTCTGTTTCTTTTTGCTAAAGCTAATAGCTCAGTTGCTAATTCTTAGCCCTCCATCCATTGACTTTACTTGACTGATTTGGTGATATAGCATGCAAACTCCCTTTAAAAGCATGAGTGTGTAGCTAGGCTAGATTTTTACATTATTTATCGTCTCATCATCTATACCGCTTTATCCCATATACAGGGTCGCGAAGAGGCCTGGAGCCTATCTCAAGAGACTTGCTAAATACATTAGGAACAAGTTGCACACTGAGGCTCCAAAACCCACTGTTTTCTTCTTCTTCATCATCATCATATTGTAGCGTTTTATCGCCGGAAAGGATGGTGGAGAGACAAGTGAGCTTATTTGCTGCCCAATGCAAATGGCTGGGAGTACTTTATTTATCCCACGTGGCACGAAATAGCACACAAAACACATTCCACAATTACTAACACACCTAAAAACACGCACACATACCCTGGCCGAAGCCACTAACCCAAACACCTTTTCCCAACAGGGTGAACACATAACAGCCCCATCCCGCAAAGCATGATGGTTCCTAAGCGAAACCCCGCCCACGCCACAATATGTTTTACACACACACACACATCTGGTCACAGTGTTATAGTACACGGATGTTGATTATACCAGTAAGAGACGAGCAATAAGACCCAGCAGGGGAGACGATTACCCACAATACCGCAGTGCAAGAGAGAGAAAACCAGTTGGGTCAGATGCGCATGCGTGATACATGATACTCGGTACTTGTAAACCAAGACTTGTTCGCTTTTAAGTCAAAATTTATTACAAAATCTTTGCTCGTCTAGTGGAACAATCACAAACCGCGTTACTCACAATCCGAGGTTCCACTGTATATAAATTTATCAATGAATTATTAAAATAGTCAGAGTCAGTCTCCTTGGCAGGTTTTTCCATGACACATTCATAATCATTAGTCTACTTCTGCCGGTGCGCTCTGGAAAACTTTATGCGTGATTTGACTACGTAGGAAATTAAAGAGGAGGATCAAGTAAACATCAATAGCCCACGTTTAGAAAAGCATTTTATTTAGATTATAAATAATAATCCTTCATCTATTTTAGGTGTGCCAGCTGCCACTGTTCTTATATGGCTCTTTGTCAGGGTAAATCAATCAGTGACAAGCCTGTAAATTTCCATGTAAAACACTTATATCTGCATGAATTAAATGTTTAAATGTAGGTATCATGTGACTAAATGTATTATGTAAATAAATGTTAATTGCTGCACTGTTTAGGGGGAGGAACAACAAATTCTTGAATGAAGAAAAAAATCTATCTGTTTTTCTGGCGTACTGTTGATTTTGCTTTGTGGAAGTTGCCACTCTTTGTGATCTGAGTGTAACTGTGGCGGGGCTGCTTGCGCCGGTGTGATGTGCACAGCTTTGTTTCAGTCACAGGGGGTGGCAGCTTTGCAGGAGTTTTCTACATTTACATTTTTTTTACAGGAGTTTTTGAACTGACTGACAGCTTTAATGATTATAAAAGATGTGTTCTGTACCCAATTTGTGTAATTTAAAAAGTTTTGTTTTTTTATTGGACTTCGTGCTACAAAAAGGGTCAAACATTTATTTTTAAATTGTGATTTGATGATTTGTGTGTGTGTGTGTGTGTGTGTGTGTGTGTGTGTGTGTGTGTGTGTGAGAGATCAACCACACCCCCTCAAAAAAAAAAAAAATCTAAATAGGAGCTGCCTTTTGCAAAGTGAGAGTAAAATAAATGTCATTAATAGTACTGCAGAATGCAACAAAACACAAATATATGCTCACATATAAGCACTGCCTTTTGTGGTGTGGGGGCGCATGCACTGGTGAGCAGCTTGATTTCAGTCGTAGTATACTCAGATCAGAAAAAACAACAAAAGCCAACAACAAAAACAATAGAGCACAAATATGTACTCACATAATAAACGCTGCCTTTTGTGACATGGGGGCACTTGCCGATGTGTGAGGAATCTGAGTGCATATGTCTGAACAAATGCGACACCAATAGGGGTCCTGGGGAGAACCTGGTGTCATCTGAGTGAGGTATGAATAGGTCTTATATTCATAAAAAGTTGTGGATTATTCAGTGAAACTCTCCTAATAAAAGGTTCGGCACATTAGTCATTTTACCCCATATAAAAGGTCTTTCTGAGTGTTATAATACATTTGTAACATAACAGATAAACAAACCGAACAAGCGGTGCGCACTGAATACTAAACCTTCAGTGTTTCTTAGCCCCACCCATGTGAAACCGGCTGTTCAGATAAAGGCGCGCCCTGAGAGGTTGTGCTCAGACCACTGAGCTTCTATGGAATCTAAAATTGGCACTGTTACTGTTTTTTAATCCATGGAATGGAAAAGATTTTCCTTATACCATAGAATATTTAAATCTTCTATCTATCTATCACATCTGAGGAAGTGGGGAAGGGTGCATTATTTACATTTGAATGTTGTCTGACAATTTGAAGCACACCCAGTAACACTAAAACAACAACCAGAATAAATAGCGAATTAAGAAGCCCTGATTATACTGCATAACTATTATTTCGTGCAACAAAATTCCTGAAAAAAATCCTGTGAAACATTTACACTAATGAAAGACAATTTATTCTCTGGGTTATTCTAATGTTCTATTCTGAAAGTAAATTTTTTCCTGTTATTTCTATATTTAAAATTAGATTTCTTTACATGTAACATTTTTAAAAATATTAACAATAAACAGATACAAACAGAGATAAATATATAACAGTTTATTACAAATAAAATTGTCAGCTAGTGAACTTGATCATCTGTCTAAACAACATTAATTTTATTTATTTTGTTTTATTTCAGATTTTTTATGTTTGTTGTATAAAGTACTCGGATATGGAAATTACCATCACTGTAGTATTCCTTCGATAAAATGTCACTTTGTGCCACCTGGCGGTCATTTCACAAATGTCTTTAAAATGCGACTAATTAATTTGCCCGCTGTCTTTTTGTGGTAGCAGTGATTACGGCGGTAATAGGCATTCTGGTTTGTGATACATAAAAGCTGAAGTTAAACTTAAACTTCTAAGGGTATTTTCATGTTTGGTCCATTTTTTTGTCCTCAAAATGAATTGAGAGTAATTTGTCAGCATTTGTTGCACATATGTGAACATTCTAAATAAAGTCAGAGCCCTTTTTAAAAACTAAACTGAGACTACCTCAGGACACATTGGTCTATGTTCAGTTCGCTTCACGTCACACGTTTTTTTCCCATAGCACTTTAACCTTTTAGACATCATATCAAATGCTGCTAACTTGGGGCACTTGAAAATGCAACAACATGTCTGCCATATTGATAAGGACAAGCCTGGCCTGTAAAGAAGATATTTAGATAGTAAAGGTTGACCTTTATCAAAGTCAAATTTCTGGTATCCAGTTACAAGTATTTGCTTCATTAAAAATTATTTTAAGTGATTTTATCATGTTTAATTACTTTAATTAGTTTTATTCTATATATGATGCTTAAATAATATTTGTTTTAACTTTCAAAGTATTTATTAAAATATGAAAATACTTTCAATTAAAATACTACTTATTAAATGTTTTTTAAACAAATATACAGTACAGGCCAAAAGTTTGGACACACCTTCTCATCTATCTGTCAATGTGTTTTCTTTATTTTCATGA
>JAOVVB010102837.1:0-13009 GCA_028570985.1 Heterobranchus longifilis | reverse complement strand
AATTTACTGTACAAAAAGCAAAAAAAGAGATTAAAAGGAGATGTATTTCTATTGTTGGGGTTAAATTATGGAACAATACTAATATAAATTTAAGAATGTGTAACACGCTTTTGGTTTATAAGAAAATGATTTATAAAGCTATCTTTGAGGGTTATAAGTGCCAATATTTTTTTTTTTTTCTTTTCTGGAGGGCTTAAATTGATTAGAATGTAGGATAGGCATATATAAGCATTATGCTTCCGCCTATGACAGTCACCACTAGTCACCACTAATACAGAAGACTTGACTTTTGTTAGTCTGGCTGTATACCTGTTGTATATCATATTGTATATATTGTTGTGTATACTGTTTGCATTTATTGTATTGTTTGTGATGACTGAATAAAAAATACTACTATTACTACTACAACTTCACACACTGTGTATTTTGAGTAGTAATATTTATATCAGTGTCTTTGACAAAACCAGTGTGTCCTAATTTTAAATAGTCTGTTGAGACTGCAGTTAATGGATTGTGTTTGATAGCAGGTGTGCTCCAGGTCATTTGAATATGTCTGAATATTCGGCCGTGTCAACCAGATAGTGGCTATGGTGCCGCGCGGCTTAATATTTAGAGTTGAACCATTCTAATCTTGTATTAGTGAGCGTGTGGCAAAGCAATGTCCCCTACAGCTTACAAATATTAACGTGAGAGGAGCTGATACTTCAGCAGCAGTTTGAAGCTCACAATTTCATCTCCAGTTTTTGGACAGGTGAGAACGATGCAAGTTAAACCACCCCAACATATTGGGTATGACAGTATCAGGATCACTGACACTGATCTGGAGTGATACTCATATTTAGCAATATCCCAGTCTGTTCCTAAACATGGAGGAGAGCATAAATGAGTAAATCTTGCTATTTAAGAGAGAGAGGTCTACGGTCTTTAAATTAAGTTTTAAGCTATATGACATTATTTTATTTTGTTTATTTTTTAAAGTGTAGTTATGTAGCTCTATTCGAATAGTTTGATGTGTTTTTTTAGAACAAATATTCAAACGTCATTTCAGGCCAGTTTTGACAACCCTAGTGTGGACATGTTTCTTCAAGTTCAAGCCAAACTTGAAACTTCAAGTCAAGTTTAAAGGACTTTTAAATGCCAAGACACCATACTGCAGTTTATACATTTTGAAGCAAGATTATGCAATAACTTGTAACAGATGAGATGTAAATGAGCACAATGCTACTGGGTATTTTAGCTTCTATTGTGCACTTGCATTAATTTAATTGGCCAATGCAATGTGTTGCTAGACAACACTGCAGCTGAAGTACTAACATGTGGTTTTTTTGCAGCAGCAGCAGCGCTCCTGTTGGGACCTGTTGGGATTTAAAGGATACCAAACGTTGCAGCAGATCTTACCAGTGTGCAGTGAGAGCGGGGAGAGCGGCCGGGACAGCGTGGGTGACGGCGTCCCGACACCGAGGCTCTTCCTGTTGCTGCTGCGACAGCTGGAGCACAAACAGGGAAAACACAGAGAAGTCAACAGACTGCCAGCCTCATCACACATCACTCATCTGCATCTCTCATCACTATTTGTATGAAAACGTCTCATGACCTGTGAACCAGTTAAATCTGTTTTAACACCATAGTGGAATTTCAACCACAAAAAACACCAATTAGAAAATATTAGCCTTTTTTTTTTTTTAGATTGTCCCCCAGGTTAACTTAAAACAGTCTCCCAGTGGGTAAACTATGCTATGCAGGTGTATTAAGTTAACATCTTTCTGTCTCGACAATAAGTTGATCTAAAACTGTTAGAGCACTGCTGGGTTGTTAGCATCCCATATTATTTTTCTCACTTAGACGTTAAACTGAACGATAAGACAATCTAGAAAAGAAAAAAAAAACTTGTTATGTACCTTTAAAATGGGTGTAATCATTTTGGTTTATCCACCTATAATTACATGTTTGACTCATGTGTGTTTGTGTGTGTGTTGAGCAGCAGCTTTAGGACACAAAATACATTTTACAATGCAACACTGGGCAGATTAGGAAGACACTTGACCTTTTAAGTAACAGACTTAAGCTGTGACTGTTGTACCACACTGAATAAGCCTGTATAACACCAAAACCGTGTTTGTGTGCCAACCGGAAGTACGCTGGACATAAACTGGGAGGGGTGAAGATAGGCGGGGACATCCAGTTTTCTCTGTGTACTACTGTTTGCTATTCTCTTAACCTATAAAAACACTTAGTGAACGATTACCAAGGTTATTATACTTTCACATTTTACATTACTTGTAAGTGTTTATATAATTTCAAAATGTCATTATATTTTGAATTTAGTTTTATTTGCAATTTTTAAGTTTCCAGATATATTAAAATAGTTTCTCAGAGGTCTATTTTTGTTTAGGACTAGTTATCTCTAAGTTTGAAGAAAGATATTTCAAATAACATGATAGACCTCCCTGATTAAACAAAAGGAGACTGGAGAAAAGCTATTAAGTCTAACAAAGAAAGGAAGAAAGATTAAGATTATGTTTGTTTTGTTTCAGTTTGCTTTAATTTATTATCTCAATTAACAAACAGGATTATTGAGGGTGCGTTCAACAGACGTTTCTCCTGCACTACTGCGGCACAAATGTAGCTTCAAAACCAGTTTACAGATGGACGCAGCAGGTAAACAAGGGTGTGCATGGTGATACTTAACTACACAGTGCTGGCAATGCCAGACTAGCACAGTGGCACAATGGCTTTTCTTTTTTTCTATTTTTGATTAGTCATTTGTTAAAAAAAATAGTGACAAATACAGATCATAACATCACAGAGCCCGAGGCTCTGTCTGTGTCTGACCAACAATCCAAACCCTAAAGATATTCAGTTTACTATTATATGTGAAAAAGGGAAGCAGCATTTTTCACTACTTTTGCTTGAAAAATGACTGAAACTGTTAGGCTTCATAATATCAGCCTGCTCCTCTTCTTCTTCTTCTCGTCTGTTTCAGTCAGCGTTAGAATCTGTCTCAGTAACTACACTCTGATGTAAATAACTACACATCGCATCAGAAAAACACCAAACTCAGCACTTAGCCTACACTAGGGCTGGGTATTGCCTACATCCTCACGACACGATACAGAGGCCACGATATAATATGTATCGCAATACACAATGATTTTGAATAATGACCATGTCCTACACAGAATTTACTACAAAAGCTGTTATTATTCCACATAACAGCGATCGCATAACTTAAAACAAAATCCAGGCCCACAGAGATCGTAAAAGTAACATCAAATATTTGGTTTCTAATTATTTATTATTAATAAATGCAGTTAAATATTATTACGCCTTTAAACTTAAGATGCTTGAATGACTGTTTGTTTTGAATTGAGACATGCACTCTTTGTGTAATATGGATTGGCTTTTTTGCGCACTGCACCATAGGTGATGTTTCTTTTTCAAAACTGCCACCACAACATTTGCTGCTGTATCGATACAGATACTGCTGTATCGATACAGATGCTACAGCATCTGTGTTGCTACGTGTATCAGCAAGGATACGTCACAATATATTGCCATATCGATATTTTGAGGAAAGCCCTAGCCTACACCATAGCTACCATAACCCTAAGACTGCTTTGGATTGGTATACAACTGTGTCCCATAAATCATCACATTCACTACTTATGGTCCAGTTAGTGGTGCTCAATCATCTCAGTTATCAACCCTCAGCAGACCAAAAGTTTCTGAAAATCCTTTGAACACTTGCAGTTTCTGCAGATACCAAAAATACACACTTTATGGTCGAGTTACAGATGGGGGCTTTATGATACTTCTTTGTCTCTGCCCACTGAGATTTAACTCCAGCGATGAGATTATTTCCGCCTTCAGAGCAGCCCTGCCTTGAGAGATGTTTATGTAACTACAACTTTAATCTGCAGGCAAATGCATGACACACCAGCATGGCCGTGTCAGCTGAAGAGGGAAAACTGATGAGAGCCAAAATACAAAGAGGAAACCTCCTGTCAACAGACTCAAGGCTGAAGGAGGGAGTGTGTGCACAGACAGCAACAGCAGGCCCAGCTTGAGCTACAGATGTCCAACACTGTGTGTGTGTGTGTGTGTGTGTGTGTGTGTGTGTGTGTGTGTGTGATATTGGCTTTATATCTGAAACTTTGTATCTTTATTTGTGTGTTTGCATGTGTGTGTGTGTGTGTGTGTGTATGTCTGTGTGTGTGTGTGTGTTTGTTTGTGGAATGACGTATTTGACACTGGGCTTTATATCTGAATCTGTGTGTGTGTGTGAGTGTGTGTGTGTGTGTGTGTGTGTGTGAGTGTGTTTGTGGTTGTGTGTTTGTTTGTAGAATGACATGTATGAGACTAGGCTTTATATCTGAATCCGTGTGTGTATGAGTAAGTGTGTATGAGTGTGTATGAGTGTGTATGAGTGTGTGTGTGGAGTGGCATGTATGTCACGGCGGTTTATATCCTGTTCTCCTTTGTGTTAGATGCAGTGTTCAGCGGCTCTCTCAGTCTCTGCTCATGGTGCTTTGGTCTTGTGGTAGAGAGTGTATTTGTGTGTTTGTTTGGTAACAGAATCGTACATGCTGTATCGTAATGACAGATTGTCATGATGAAGTAAAACACCTCCTTATATTATACCTGCCAAATGCAGCGTTCAACGGCTCTCCGGTTTTTTATTCATGTGTGATTTAGTTTTTTGGTAGAGAGCATCTTCTTTCCAATCTTTAAGTCTTAACGAATATTTACACACTTTGCTTCAAAACGTTTGGTTCTGACACAGGTTGATATTCTCTATCCTTTCATTTACAGAATTCTTTTAACATTTATTATTATTTAATAGAAATATTATCTGTTAATAAGAGAATATCTTGCTGACCTGAACCTCACTGCATCGTCTCAGTCTCAAACCCGTTTATGAAATGCAGCGTTCAATAACCTCATGCTGTTGTTCTTACTTATATTCCATTGCACATGTTACTCTTAACATACAGTCAGACGTCTGCGTGTGTAATGTGTTTAGGTGATTTCAAGAATAACAGACTTTTACCCAGAACTGATCTTTTAAACGTTTACTCTCACACATACTCAGGGACCTTTGGCCAGATTACAGTGTTTAAAAGTAGTTAAGTAGTTTTTAAGGAATTAAAAATTTTGTTTAAATGTAGTTTTAAGGAAATCATTCTCACGGCTTAATAATGGACCCTGAGCATGAACTTGGGTTCTGTGTAACTGTGTGATATTTGTCCTGGGGAAACAAATGCTGCATTCAACGAGCCTCGGATCTTCTCTGCATGTTGTGCGTTTGTATTTTCCGATGTTTTGTGATATTACAGTAGGGGTTTAATCACATGGTATCATGGAGGAAAAGCCGGTATAGATGCTTAATGAATGGAATATAAATTCTAAATTGTTTCTACAAGATAACCTGTTGTACTGTGTGTGTGCGTGTGTGTGCGTGTGTGTGTGTGTGTGTGTGTGTTTGACAGAAATACTGTATAGTCTCGTAAAACTGTGAATGCCGACAACATTAAATCCTGGATTGAATATTATTCACAAATCATGTGTTGAATACTTTCTCACACTAGTCTGATTTTCCTAAATGCTGCATTCAATGTGCCTGTATGTCTCCATTCTGTTCTTTCTTTTGGATAGAGTGCAATTTTAAGGAATTTAACTAGCAGAATTGAAATGAGTTACTGGGTATGGATTACAGTTATTAATTCTAAAATAAACTTGTTCCATGCTTCGTATTGTACACAGACACATAACTCTACTGGATTTCAATTGTGACTTAAGTTTATTTAAATTTGTGGAAGAAACAACTGTTTAGACAATAAATCATGCACTGTTCTTGCTAAACACCGTGATCAATGAGCATTCAAGTTACTTTTCAGTAATCTTGAGTGTGTGTGTGTGTGTGTGTTTAACAGATAGCATGGTGTTCAATGAAATTTAATTGAGGGACTCCAATGTACAGTACTTTTGACAAAATATGAATATAAGATCTCTGGAGGTCAATCAATTATTTAAACATAGTCATTATGGATATTCTCTGAGCTTACAGTATCTCTCATTTAGGGTAAGGTTTAGAACAAAACCTTAAGCCTTGGAAAAACAACTTGTACATTATTCTGACATCAAAACATTATAACATTTTCTCTTTTCTGCATTTGGGAACCATTAGGGACCAGCCGATACAATATTTTCATGATACATTTGTACCAAAACGATTTGTATTGAAATTCTGTAAGTAACACAGTTTAAAAATATATATATATATCCTGATATGAATTTTTTGTTTTTCCAGATTCTTACAATTCTAAACAAACTCAGCAAATAATTCAGGTTGACAACACACAGGTTGCTGCGCTGCCTGCCAATGTGTGAATAGTTTAGAGAGCACCACCTGTAGGATTATAGAGGAACAGCAACATTTTACCTCCTCAAATGAAAACATATACATTATAAATGTATTTAAAAATAAGAGATTTCAGGGTCGCACTCTGTCCAGGGTGTACCGCGCCTCGTTTCCTAAGTCTCCTGGGATAGGCTCCAGGCTCCCCGCAACCCTGAATACAGGATAAAGAGTTATAGGCAATGAGTAAGTGAGTGAGATTTTAGGGTCGGCATGGTGATAAATTTTTTTCTCTGACTGTCAGAAAGTCAGAATTGTGTTTCTTTCCCGATATTTTAAACTTCAAATTTGTGCAAGCTTGGTGTCTTTTCCTCTTCGCCTCGGTTACGTTATGTTTAACAATTATGGATTTTCTTTGTGAAATGAACTTGATTTATCTATAAATAAATGCTCACTAAATGCTGTGTTCAACACGCCTCAGGTTATGTTGTTTTCTATGAAAAATATCTTCACCCTCTGCACCGTCACCAACCGGATAATTTCTCATCGATCTTCTTTTTTGGTTCCGCATCTCCGCCATAGCAATTATTCAAAGAGCTAACTTTGTTTGGCCGTCTGACAGAGCAGGAAATCTAATCGACACTCGGGCGCTAATCTTCCTCTACCTCTGCCAATCGAGACTAATTGGAAACCCTGCATTGATCTCAGTGTTTTCCCTTCGGCTCAGTCGTGTATCCATCTGTGAACGCTTCCTCCGGTCCTCTCAACTCCAGCAGAAGTCCTGCTTTCAGAAATATATCCATGGTTTTGTAAGAGCTATTCGTACCTGGGCTCGTGTTTTAGTCAGACAATGAAGATAATTACAGTAGCAGGTGCCTTAAGCGGCATGTATGCAAGGTTATATTAGATGGGATAACAATCAGACGAGGGATGGTATGTGCATGAGAGAGAATTACAGAGGTGCTTTGAACGATGTGACGAGCTTTAAATACCTTTTTCACATCTGCTAAATGGCTCTTTAAAAACAAATTTAAACTCAAATACAAACAACCAGTAACTCACCAGCACTTGGGAAGCTCAATCCATAACTGCATACCTGCTTTAAACGGTGTGTAAAAGCAAAATTTTGCTTTTTAAAATATTTAAACCTGAAACATTTTTTTTAAAATTTAGTTTACTGAATAGCATGTACTGCTACTAATCATAAAATAATCATGTTTGCTTTTTGTAATTTGATTAGTTCATTTAAATAATTAATGCATTTTTGGTTAAAACAATATAATGTAAATATCTTTTTTTTGGAATAGGATATTATAGCATAAGAAGATAAATAAACAAACAAGGTCTGCTAAAAAAAAAAGTGAAATACATTTCTGGTACTATTTATTTACTTACTTACCTACTGAACTTACTGACTTTACTTACATACATACATACATACATACTGTACATACCTTATTTACTTATTTTGTACTAACTTTATTTACTTTACAAACATACTTAACATACATAAGTACCTACAGTACTTTACTAACTTACATTACTGCCTTTTTTTTACCTTTCTTTGCTTACTTCATGTACTTACAGTACTTACGTACTATACCTACTTAAATTACTGTACATACTTATTTATTGACAGATTGACTTTACTTGCTTCTTTACTGATTGTCTTACTCACTCTACTTACAGAATTTACTTACTTAACTTAACCTGACTTTGCTGATTTTCTTTAGTTATTTACTTAGCTTACTTACATACTGACTGAGTGACTCACTGAATTTACTTACTTATTTAACTTACTGACTAACATTCCTTCCTTCCTTCCTTACTGACCGACTTTACTTTACTTACCTTACATACTTACCATCCAGAAAGCTCAATTCAAAATGGCATAACTGCTTTAAACAGTGTGTAATGCTCTGATTAGTTAGGGTTATTAAAATCATTAAAAATATGTAACTTTTTTTTAGTTAGTTTATTAAATAGACTTTTGTTACTAGACCTTAACTTATTAATTGGCTTTTTGTACTTTTATTAGTTCACTTAAATAATGAATGAATTTATAGATGAAATAAAAATGTAATTGAAAAAATTTCTTTTTAGAGTAGGGTATGACAGTATAAGAAACTTTTACCTAATTTACTTACTTACCGACTGATTTTATTTATTGACATTACTTACAACCCTCACTTATTCACAATACTTGATTTACTTACAGTACTTACTGAAGAACTGTCTGATTCATTGACCTCACGTACTTTCTTACTTATCTTACTTACTGGCTGATGGACGCAATCATTTACTTACTTACTGAATTAAATTACTTACTTAAATGACCCACTTACCTTACTTGCTTATGTACTTTTCCGACCATACTGTATAGATGATATATAAAGTATATAAAGAGATCACATTACTGTGTAGCTTATAGTAAGTGAGTGAAATAATAAAAATATGGTTGAAATGAATATCGCCTCCAGCGTGCTTTAAGCGTCTCAGCCGTACCTGAGGAGTTAAATAAAAGAACATTGCTAATAATAAATCATTCATATAGCAGTTTAATATGACTAAAGGAATGTTTTTCACATGTCTCCACTATGGTCTGCAGAAAACACTGGCTTTAATGCAGAACGCATTTTTAACAGCACGGTCCTCTGAAATCTGATAGTCATCATGAGCCAAACATCCTTGCTGTCGGTGATGTGCGTCAAAAACGCCACTAAACCATCTACTCCACTGTTTATAGCCTGGCACTCACTCTTGAGTTTATTGCAATGGCTTTCGTATGTAATTATTGAAGAGTGATTGCACCTTCGCGTCCATTAAGTCTAAATTACATGCAATTATTGACGAGTAATTACACCGGAGTGTCAATTAACTCTGGATGCGTAAAGCTAGGATTTAATATGTTACTCGTGAGGTTATTGTGTTTGTATGCATTTGTCTGTTTGTCCAAAACAATCCTTAATATTTTACCTTTAGCTCCACAATGAGGCTGGATATACAAAATGAAAAGCAATTCGGCGTTCAATATTGACAACACGTCATGGGTTTATCAGGGCCTAAGTGGATCATAAGCTAGTGTCCATGTGAGTAAACAGATAAAATATGATTTGGTGTTGTATAATTAGAAAATGCACCGTGATTGTTGGCAGGTTGTGGTAGTCTCAGAGGAATAAATCACTTTGGTACCCAGACAGTAAGTTGATTATTTTCCTCTAACACCATGGCTTGTTTTTTTTTTTATGGTTGAAGTCTTGTTTTTGTTTTTACAAACATCACATGCAGATGGAGTTCAATCTAAATTATTGTCAAGTCTCTGGCGATATGAACGTTTCTCGTCTTTTTATCGGCCCAGAGTTTTGGGCAGCATCAGTGTAATGTAGATGAAAGTTTGTTGCTCTTTGTTCCCAAATGAATGAGTTTGCATGTATTTCCTGGCCCTGGTGGGTTTCCTTGCACAGTCCAAAGACACTCGTATTTGAATTGGTGTTTCCGGATTGCCCATAGTGTGTGATCGGGTGCATGAGTGTGTGCACTCGTAGAAAGAATTACTACGAAATCTTTGTCAAACTACTGTGATTTGCTATCTTAGTTTAATTGTGTGCATGTGTTTGTATACAGTGCATCTCAAAAAATGTTTTTATTTTTTTCACCCGTCTGATATACATTAGATTCATTACATTGAAAGTGAAATATTTCAAGCCTTTTTTTGTTTTCATTTTTGATGATTATGGCTTACAGGTTATGAAAATCAAAAAGTTCTAAATATTTGAATATTTCCCAAGATTTATAAAAAAAAAGTATTTATCATATGGAAATTGTAAAAAAAAAAAAAAAATGTTATGTTTTACTCAGTGCCTTTTCTGGGTTCTTTGCCACCAATTACTGCATCATTGCGGCATGGCGTGGAGGCGATCAGCCTGTTGCAGTGCTGAGGCCATATTGAAGACCAGGTTGCTTTGATCGCAGCCTTTAACTGATCTGTAGTTTTGGGTTGGGTGTTTCTCACCTTCTTCGTGACAATTGCTCATAAATTCTCTTTAAGGTTTTAGGTCGGGCCAGGTTTTGCCGTGTTGGCCAGCTTTGGCCTTGATAAAACACAGTAAACGAACACCAGCAGATGACATAGCACCCCAAATCATCACTGACTGTGGAAACTTCACACTGGACTTTGGATTCTGTTCCTTTCCACTCTTCGTCCAGACGCTGGGACATTTATTTCCAAATGAAATGCAAAGTTACTTTCATCTGAAAAGATGACTTCATATATAGACAATGTTTTCCCATTTGAGTCCTTGGTTCCACTCAGGGGTTCCCCTTCACTCCATAACAGCCACTTTTTCTCATGTTTGTTACATCTGTCTTTTTCATTATGGATCCAAATGTAATTCCAGAATCCTGTAAAGCTGCTTAGGGAGATTTCATGCTGGGGACCCGTATCCAAGTACGTCAGACCTCACCAAAGTTCATTTTATTAATGGGAACACTGTGTATCTTCTTTAATAAACTCCAATACAGCAAAAGCGTACACGACCAACTCAGACTGTTCCCCGTGAAACCAGTACAGATATGAACTAAAGTTACTCTTAAAAGAAGGGAACATCAAGTACATTAAGTAAAATGAAGGAAGTAAGATAAAAAATAAAGAAAAAATAATAATGTGCTGTAAATAATAATGCTCAATTCTACTGGTCCAAAACAATATGAAAGTAAAATACATGAAAGATACATTTCCTGCGTACCTGAACACTGTGTCCTGCAAGGCATAATAATTAGCATAAATCAGTAGAGGAACTTAAAATAACTCAAAATAATGTGTAAAGTAATTAAGGGTTCACTAATTAGAAGAAAAAAAAGTGATGTGTTTGTATCGCAAGTTTTTTTTTTTTTTTTTTACTTTATTTTAGCAGTGTGTGATTTGTATGTCAGTGAGGCAGGTTTTTTATATGTCTAAGCATGTGTGTGTGTGTGTGTGGGTTTGTGTGTGTGTGCACACACTCTGTCGTGAGTGGAACAGTTTGCAGCCCAGGAGGGGGTGTTAACACAATCAACAGCAATCACACGAAACTGCTGATCTTTTTGTTTTTTAATTACTCTGATTGTAATCTCATAGCGTATTTTCTTAATTAGCATGTTCTCTTTTATAATAAGAAGTTCTGCTGACTTTTTTTTGTTGTTGTTTTAAAGTGAGAATGAAGACAATCGTGGCAGCGCTGGAGCTGCGATAAGGACTGAGCATTATGGGCAAAATATCATCTTCTAATAAAATTACTAAATGTTCTGATTGTGAGATGAGCTGCAGTATATTAATACTCGGGCCGCACAGATGCGTCGCCGTGACCTATTACGAAAACGTAATCATAGACTTCTGTAGACTTTATCCCCAAAAATCCGAAATCGTGCGTTAATTCTTTAAAGAAACGTCAAATAAAATGGTGCTCTGCACGCTATGACGAAGTGAAATGGCTCACCACAACACACGCACACACACACACACGCACTTGTGCACACACACACCGAGCATCTCAAAAGAAAACACCCTGGTTCTCTCTGACCTCAAATCGACAAGACAGCAGCCTGTGTGTGTATTAGAGTGAGTTTGGTCTGAATGTTGGTGGGGGTCAGTGGCTGGAAGTCACTCCGCTCTTATCAGCTGCGTTTCAGACAAGAACTCAACACAAGATTCTCCAGAGCAGATGCTAACGGCTAGTCTGGCACCGCCGCTTTGCAGCGCATTGGCGAGTTGTAAACAGTTTGTTTATGAGTGTAGACTGTATGAGTTTGTGCATGAGTGTAAATCTAAGCGATGCAGAGTTAAAGTTTGAAACGGCTGCTTCCTGCTTAGACCTCGTGTCAAAATGAGTGATAAATGCATGAGCCTTTCTGGGAGGAACTGATATTATTCCCAGATTTTTATGGTAAAATGATTTTATGTTGTGCGATTTTGCAGACTCACAAAGAGGAAAAGCTGTGTGCAAAATTATAATTTTTTATTGTTAATAAAAATAATTATTCTATATAAATCATGTCACTATATGCACACCTCATATGGCCTTTGGACTTAATTAATGAATTATGTACACTTTTTATTATTACTATTATAATTATGTAAAATTTTTATGTGGGAATTTTATTTGTGATTAAATATTTTTTAATTTCTAATTTTTTGTTTAAATGAAAGAGGTTAAAAGATTTAACATCTTGGTTATGGTTATTGTTTACTGGCAAGTTAAAAAAAATAGGAATAATCGTCTAACTAGAAATTAACTGTGAAAAATTATCGTTAGGCTAATCGCCTAATCTGGAGGGGGGGTGGGGTAAATGAATATATTACTATTACTTCTACTACTTATAATAATAATAATAATTATAATAATAATAATAATAATAATAATAATAATAACAATTATTGTTAGTGCAGCCCTAATAAATACTGGTACACGTGTATAGTCCAAGACTTTTGGTGCAAATCTATGTAGTAATTCTAGTAAAGATGTGCATTGATTTGACAAATTACTTAATTTCCTTGTAGGTGTACAGGGGGTTGGACAATGAAACTGAAACACTGGCCATTTTAGTGTTGGAGGTTTCATGGCTAAATTTGACCAGCCTGGTGGCCAATCTTCATTGATTGCACATTCCACCAGT
>JAOVVB010102817.1:0-13009 GCA_028570985.1 Heterobranchus longifilis | reverse complement strand
AACCTCAGCATCCTTCTACCGATATATTCACCATCTCTCCTCTGAACATGTCCAAACCACCTCAATCTGGCCTCTCTTACACATCACAAATGATGCAATCCAGGGTCAAATAACACTGTAACAGTGAAGCCTTGCTCAAAAAAGGAAACCCCAGTAAAGTCATGGGGAAACCGATTGGGGTCATGTGCTTATAAAAAAAAATACAGATGACAAATGGATCCGCGTTAAAAAAAAAAACTTACCCAATATTGACCATATATATCTTATATATACATATATACTATTTCATATATACTCGCTGCTATGGAGAGCTCTTTGAATAATGGCAATCAATCAGTGTTCACTTGCAATGTGACTTTATGAGGTTGGGACAGCAGTGTTTCTTTATTTTGCTTCAAAATATGGTGCTTCCCACCACCAGCTGTTTTTGACCTGTGTGAGTGTGCTGTTTCCATTAAGGGCTTAGTATGATTTTATTTAAAATCTTAAGCAAGCTATCAGCAGCATTTTGTGTGACTCCAGATTGTATTTCAATATGACTTGTGTTGGTGTGACTTCCACAGACACAAGTCATTTGGTAAATCATCAGAATTGGTGATATGAGAGTCACCGTCAAAATCTTTCATCTCACTAAAGTAACTGATTCATGCACTGAAATTTTGATGGATGCCTTTTTGTACTGAGATGGTGTCACAGTCTTCATCATGTGTGACTTTAAAAGTGGCTACACAAGGTTCATTTGGAGTAGCTATATTGGGGTCCATGTTATGTATAGGAAAGTATCTTTTTAGCTTGTTTTAGCCATAAACAAAACAATACGGATGATTCAGAAGCAATTTGAAGCAATCACTAATGCTATCAGATATGTTTTCTTGCTAATCATGTTTACATTGCTAGTTTTAAATGTGGGTTTTGGCAGGCAGCTTCTCTCCCCTCTCTCCTTTGGTTAGTGTAATTAATGATTGTGGAACTATTGTTTAATGTCCCAGTGTTGTTACTGTATATTATTATTCTTTGTGGAATGTCTCTAATCAAATTACGCTGTCAAAGATAACTTCGGAACAATGTTAAATAATTTTACTCACAGTAAGTTAAGTAATCATGGTATCACCTTTAACTAACTTCTAACCATATAGAAAAAAAATACTCTGGTCCTGATCTGGCCCAGATGTTTCTTAATAACTCTAACAAATCTGGTGAAAAGGTTCATCCCATTTTATTTTTGCACAATGTGCCAACTATGCACAAATCCATCATGCATATTTAATGAGAATTTGGTCCACAACATGTCCTGAAGTCATCTTTCTGCACCTGAATGATCCCTGCAATTGAATGTGGGATTAGTAATTATAATTAGTCTGTTCATGTTACATAAAAGTAGCATAGTTACACTCGAATATTGGAAGTCTTAGTTTTAACCTAAAAGAGTTGTAAAAACATTAGTAAGCAATTTATATATTATGAATGATGTAAAAATAAATACATAACTCGATGTAGTTTGAGTGTGGGTGAATGATGTTTAGCAGTAGGAGATAAAGTAGGACACAGTAATATCATACAACATGGACATATAGTATGTGTGTGTTCTAAAAAGCTAAACCTAGACGGGACAACAAACAGCCACACTTTGCCTGATGGGCCTGGTTGTGGCCTGTTGTATGATAGTGCCTGCCATGATTGAACCCCCTACAATCATTGCTGGGCCTGACAGAAGTGACCTTGATGCTGCTGCGGCACAACTTGTAGGGGACAAACAGGATAAACTACTGCAGTGACTGAGATGGAAGAAATAATGCCCCAATTCTGAGAGACAGTCAGGAAGCTAACAGGAGAAAGTTGGACATAATTAAAATAAAGCAGAACCATTTTTTTACATTCCCAGTAAAGGAAAGAAGTCATCTGTAGGTCAGGGTACAGTATGGTTATTCTACAGAGGGGTCACATTGCTTAGAGAATTTTTTGACAATACTAAAGGCTGAAGGAGGATAAATCTTTTTTTTTTTTTTTCCCAGACCCAATACAAATTTTCAGTGATGTTTGAAATGAAGCCTTTGATAAACCTAAAACCTACAAATTAAAAGTGACTGTGATGAAGCTTAAAAAGAGACAGTTTAGCTTGTCTTATGTGAAGGTTTATTAATTATATCAGCTTGCAGCTTTTTTTACTATCAGTAACTGAGTGTAATCACAGCAGTAACATTAAACATTAATAGGTCTAGAGACTGCAGGTAAAAAGTACCACTTAGCAGTAGGGACTGGTGAAGAGGAAGCAAGTTGATTTTACTTTCCTACAGGAACTCACAGTGACACAGAGAATGCTTTGGGTGGGGCAAATGATTAGAAAAAGCTTAAGATTTTAAGTAACAGCATTTCTCCCAGTGGTGGTGTTGAAGTTTTATTCTGATGATCTGCTATGCCACAGTTTTTTGATGTTAAAGAAGTTTTAAAAAGAAGACCTTTAAAAGTGAGAGCGTGTTTGGAGATTTCTATTCTATTCCTATTCTATGTGTAGAGAGGAGTTTAAACACCTTAAGCACAATGATCAGTTCCTGTAAAGAGAATGTAGTTTTAACTATGTGTTTAACTGCACTGCTGCATGCTTGGACAAAAAAAAAACATCCAGAACCTCATGCTGCTTCACAAAGATGACTGTGTGTGAGCTAATAAAGACACATAAATTATGTAATATCTGGAGAAGATTTCATAAGAACCAGAGACACACATCGTCTCACTAGAAAGACAACATGCTGTCACTAACAAATTGTTTAATTGATTTATTTTAAAACCTCAGCTGACTGTTTTTTAGGTCAAGTCTTATATATCCTGTAGGATTTTCAGATTATTTCATATGGCAGAGCATTACTAAGAAAAGCAATGTTAGGCCATGCAATGCATACTGACATTTTTACACCATATTTTTAGATGATAATTTTAGAGAGTTTTAGTGGGGACCACAGCAAACCGAGGCCATATTGGTGTGCTCATGCTTTAAAAGTGTAACAGAAATGGATGCTCCTTCCACGTTCTTCTTTGGTCATAAGAAAACAAATTGACAGAAAATGCTTTAACATGCTGTCCAAAAATGAATGGGGGATCTCACATTTAAACCTACTGGAATTCACCAGCAGACAGTCGGATTTTACTCAAATTTTCTTTGGAAACATTGTCAAACTCCACATCCCAGATGACAAATGGCCGACAAATATGGCTGCTATTAACTGCACCACTCCACTATCACAGAGGCTTTACTATAGGGCACAGGTGCATAGTGTGGCCAACAAAACAATAGGGCCAGTTTTCACCTAAAAGTAAGATTATACTGTTAAAATAAAATTAAAGTGCATGCTAGCTTTTAAACAGCTTGCTTGCTTTTTTCTTTCTTTCTTTAATTAATTAATTTCCACTGCTCTGTTGCATTAATTTGTATCCTGATCAATAATTATGACAGTCAGATTTCATACATGCTTAATAAGCTCCTTGAAGGCCATGGCATTTATTTAAATTGGTTTGCATTTATACATGATGCATCTCAGTATATTGTATTCCTTACAGCTGAGTTCAGTGTGCCTATTGCTTTTTATCATATATTAAAATCTGTTCCACTTTTAAATCATGTTCTGTCTTTCTGTTCTGTTTTAGTGCTGATTTTACTTCTGCCACTGCCACATGCTCAAGGTGATTGTATAGATTTTGTTTTACATTAATTTGTTTATTTATGTGTCTGAATTAAATTTGCGCTAAGGGAGTGTTGTTACGATATTGTAAAAGGTTTTTCCATTTGTGTAATCAGAACATGTTTAAATGTTCGAAGTGTAAAGAAAGGAAGTCACTTATTAAGTCACTTTAAGCTTTTTCAGTCTTTCCTTTCAAATCAGTTTTTCTCATGTTCAATCTGAAATAGTAGTGAATTCTCGCACACTGCACTGAAAAAAATTACTCATTGGATTTACTCAATTCAATAATGGACATTGGTTGCACATGAAATGTTTGCTTCAACAACAATTTACTAAAATGTGTTGAATCAACACAAACAATTTATGTTTAACCAACACAAGTACTTTGTGTGCATACAAAATTATTAAAATTTGACTCAGTAAAGAGAGTTAAACTAGTTGATCATCTTTCCCCAACTCAATGTGATCACTTCATTCCAACCCAATCTGTTCTTTTTATCACTTTTTTAAATCCAACATTATTTGATCACTTCAGCACATTTGTTAGTCCAATGTATTCAAAATTTTAAAAGAAATATCAAATTAAATTAATTTAAAAAATGTAAAGATTCATTTAAATACTAATGTCCATATTTATAATAAATTCTTATATAAATACAAGAAATTACAATTACATTTTCAGAGAGTATTCATTTTGTCTAATTTAAGTATTTTTTTCCTGATCAATCTTAACATTCACACTTTTTACCACAACTTAAAACAATGAAAGTTTTGTTTCAAAACCTTTAATCAAGATCCTTGATGAACAGGTGTCCGCACTTTAAATGGGCAAAGATAAAATGCCACATAAAATGTTTAACATTTTTAAATATTAAAAACACTAAAATGCAAATACTAGTGTTTCAACTAGGTAACACCAACTTGCTACCATGTATTATGGTTTACACAACTCTCTGAACACGTTAAAGTGCTATGCAACAATGCCAAGATTATTCAGGAATATATAGAATATTGGCAAACAAAATAGAAAAAACAAACATGCAGATAACTGCGTAGGAATGATGACAGCAAAACAGCATGTAGAATATTAATTACAGATGAAATTATTTGACAGTAATTAAAACTACACATCAATGACCTTAAACATGGCAAGAGAACCAGCCAACCACTCAGTCCAGGAATTATGAGGTAAAAGATTTTTGCTCAGGACATCTACACAAACAATGTAAGAAACAGCAAATCAAGAACAATGAAGTCTCTTCACTGGTGTAGTTTAGTTTTTAAGCTCTGGGCCTTTCTTGATAGTTCAGATGAATCTAACTCCATTATAACTTTTTGAATAACCTCAAAGGTGTAGCGAAGCTTCGTCGGGTACCTCATATTTAAGGTATAAAAAAGTGCAAACAGCATGGCAGTAGCAAGGGCCACACTCTCCAGATTTTCAAGTACCACCACACCCTCGAGGATTACTCCAACATCAGCACAGTCACTGCTGGAAGTCCCTCTGGCAACATAGATCCCCACTGTTGTGCCCTCTATGGCCTTCAGTGTGTTAATATCGGTCATGTCCTGATAAAATTAAAATAATTTAAGAGCAAGTTATATATCTTTTCTTTTTATTATGCATCTGTGTAGGAATGTTTGTATAACTTAGGTGTGGCTAAGTTTATCAAGGTTTAGGCTAGTTTTTACACTTAAAAAAACAGATTTATTATTATATTTTTTAATCTACTGTAGCACAGCTTACTTTAGCACAAACTCACCACATACTCCTGCAAAAGATCGTCAGGATCCTCGTTGAGGTAGATGCAGAGTCCTTTTATGACACACTCCCTAACAGCATCTATATCATCCTTAAGAAGTACAACAAAGAACAGAACAAATCAAATTTTCAGTAACAGCAGGGATAAAAAGACAAGCAAAGACAAAAGAAACTCCAAACAGTTCTATAACAGTTAACTTTGAGGCTGACGTCTACATAAACAATCTGAAAACCATATAAAATGCAGTCTCCTCTGTGTTCACCAATGGAAAAACTGATGGAAAAAAATTAACACATTTTTGCTTTAATCAAAACTTAAAACACAATGTTGCGGTTGCCTTGTGTGACTGTAAAACTAATTGCCTCATTAATTTATACTTGATTTAACCATTGCTGAGTAAAAGTGAACAGATCATGATCTTATTTTATTCACCTGCTGCACTAAGCAGCAAGTTGTAATTTAGATGCAGGGGCATCATTGTTTTAGACATTTTGAATACTCAGTTGAAGTCCAAATAAAATTAATGGCATTTTCATTACATTACTTTTTGGATAACAGTGCATTAATATAAGGCAATAATGAAATTATCCTGCACTAGAAGATGTGATAAAATGTATATACTGTAATATATATATACCCCGACTAGCCACAACATGCCAGAGTAAGATCTCCCATTATATCTGTAATGGATACTTAAATCTTTTACTGACCTAAGGGGCAAATGTTTAATATGTAGTTAATTTTTTACAAACTTCTTACGGTCATCATGGCAGACATGTTTTTAAGCTTCTTGCCCTGCTGTCCCGATCGCTTTCCAAACACTCTTAGAAGGTCTGCAGAGTGTAGGTCAAGCTGTGACTGAAACTTTGACTAAAAAGACATGGTTGTGATGCGCTTGAATTCTGCGTTTATCTGAAACGACATGGTTTATTTATTTATTTATTTTTTTTAACACTGCCCACTGAGCAACACAGAAGAAATTTGTTTCATCGAAACTACACCTGCCAACCACATCACTGCATGAACTTTTTACATTTCATTTGATTTCTGCTGTAGAATATTTTGAACCACATGCTAATGAAGGCAAGCATTAGTCCAACAGTTGCATCCCTAGAACAAGTCATTAAATTATTAAAAAATATTTTTACTTACCTCCATTACATTAAAGAGAGCTGGCCACCCCTCTTGTACTTCTGTGATCATGGGAGCATCACATATTATTTCTTTTCTTCTTAATGCGAATGTTTTTTCCATTTTGGCCCTAACTGTCTCTCTGTTATTACGCTTCTTGGTATCTGAAAGGAGCTCCACCCTCATCTTCTCCAAAGACTGGTAGCTTTCTCCAAGGGGAAAGGAGGGGCTGTGAGCCACTTCACCTCTCTTTGGTTTTTTAACGTCAAAGGCAGGACAACGTTTCCCATGTGGTTTATGAGCCAAAGCATTTACACATACTTCAGGACATCCTACTTTCCAAAGATGTGTGCGATAGTTGGACAGCTTGTATTTAAGACTAGTCTTCCATCCCCCATAGCCAGTGGCTGAGCCTTTCTCTTGTAAACATGGATGCCTCATAATGAGTGCCTCTGCAACTTGGTCAAACTCCCTGTCTGAGACATACACTTTGTGCTTAACAATTTCCTGAATCAACCCTTCTAGTATATCAGACCTCAGCTTTGGATCAGGGATCAGCAGTGTACCCTTTTCTCTCAAAGCTTCATGGGCCTTCTCAAGCTTCAATTGAGCATCATATGAAAAACGGGGAACACGAAATGTATCTGGCCACGAAGACCGTGAAGAAGTGGACTCTGGAGTTGTGAGAGGTAGAGTGCTGTCACCAGAGGATGATGTGGTGTCATCAGGATGGCTGGTTAGTGGTAAGGAGCCACTGTCCACACCTTTATCTGCATCAGCATTAAGAGGTTTGCAGGATGCGTATACAACCTTGACTGTAGCTTTGTCTTGAATTTCTTCCATTGAAGTCAAGTTCATAAATTCATTGCCAAAAAGTTGGTCCATGAACTGTAGCCGGAAGGACTCAGTTATTTTACACTGACTCTTCTGTCTCCAGTTCAGTCACAGTTGAAGGCAGGCCAGCAGAAAACACCACCCTCTGACAGCTGTCTGGACCTAGGATTACTCAGAGAATAGCTGATGTCATGGTTTTAGTTCAAAGTCTGTTAGGAAAAAGAGAAAATAAACAAAATGATTAGAATCAGTTTTATTTCAAGAGATATGCTGTATATGATCAAAATACACCAACACAGTCCCTACTTACCAAGTCCCTTTACCCACTGTTACATACAGTATACATCGATCAGCCTTTACATTAACACCACAAGTGCATAACTGATTATCTTGTTACAGTGGCACCTGTAGGGATGGGATATATTTGGCAGCAAGTAAACAGTGCAAGCTAAACATTGCTGCAGACCAAGTTACACCCCTTTATGACAACAGTATTTCCTAATGGAAGTGACCTCTTTCAGCAAGATAATACACCTGACACTCTAAAAACATTGTTTAGAAACAGTTTGAGGAACATGACAGAGTTCAAGGTTTTTCACTTGGCCTCCAAATTCCACAGATCTCAATCTGGGATGTGCTGGACAAACAAGTCTGATCCATACAGTACTTAAAGAATCTACTGCTAACATCCTGGCGTCAGATATCACAGAACACCATAATAGGTTTTATGGAGTCCATGACTCGAATTGTCAGCTGTTTTGGCAGTATAGGCAGACAAACAATATTTGGCAGGTGGTTTTAACGTTATGACTGATCAGTGTCCACATATATTGTGGCAAATCAGTGTACATGTATGTACCCTCAACCTCCATCCTTTTAAATTTTCTTATAGAATTTGTATTTTACTTATTATTTATCATCCTGAAATATTTAACCTCTTTTTTTAACATTACACCATCAAAAGTTGAACTTCTGGCAGTTTGGTGATCATGAGGATCCAGGTGTTTTTACCTTGTGCCACGAAGGAAGTACAACTATTAACATATGTTGAAGTGAAAGAGAATGTGCCCTCCTTTTTACGGCTAGTGTACCTGTCCAAAGAGCATTTTATTTGTTAACTTACCTCAGACACAGATTGATCTCTTCAATGTCACCATTCGCACAGACCTAACCAAATAGGCAGTTAAGGGATACTCATCAACCAGTTCACAGACTTCCACAAGAGCAAGTTCTCGTGCCGGAGATGGAGTCAGCTCAAAGGCTCCGTAATGTTCACTATACCATCCACACAGTAGCTTCAAAACAAAAAAGAGTCTCTGATGCAAAATACATATTTGACAGATTTCTCCAAATTCAGGCAAGCCACCTTCAGTCCCATGAGCAACTACCATGCCTGTTCTGTAGTTTATTCCCTTGCTCCATACATTTTTTGCCAGGTTTATTTCAGATAGATCAGGATCTCTCTGTTTAAAAGCTTGTACTAGCTCTTTCTTCAAGAAATCTAATGAGACAGTAGATGCATCTGAGAGATCCAGAAATGGTTTATCAATACTTGGGGATGACAAGTGGTACCCGATCATAAACTGATGTTTCACTGCCAGAGAGAGGGGCACATTTTTAAAACAACTTGTGTGTTTAATGACTTTTTTAAAGAAACTGTGTTTTGCCTCAAACCTGATGGTCCAAAGTCTCACGAGAGGCCCAAACAACCTAATTAGTTGCGGGTAATGTTCTAAATAATGGTGTTTGGGCAACAGTCTTTCATTTGGAAACATCTCTTGATATCGTTGTCTATGATCTGAAATTCTGGTCTCCAGGAATGCAATAGACTCGTCATTGTGGACTGGGGAAACCACAAACTCAACAATCTGCTTTAGGTCCAACAAGACCTGCCATACTGGATCATTCTCAGGAATCTTGGGCCCAATTAGAAATGGGAGCAATCTTAACAAGCTCCAGTTTTCATGGGCATTACCACCTATAGTTTTTTTGCTGAAGAAATTTTGTGGCAAAACATGAGGCTTATTTGTTTTGTCTGTCCACTTGTATGGGAAATGTAGAATGGAATTGTTAATTTCATCTAAGGTGATGTATTTCTTTGATAACAGTAATTTGAGACAGTGTGCTATTTCAACAGGCACAATGCCTTCAAAGAGATCATGGGCAATGTCAGGAGGGTAGCCACTGACAACATGAAAATGTGAAAGTGTTTTAGACAAAGGACAAGCTCTTTTAACTCCAAAACAGCTACTGCCACTATCCAGGGCTGCTCTCACTTGAGTCTCATGTATTTCTTTTGTTCTGAGTTTGAAAGCTCCTGATCCAACCTCATGTGATACAACATCTGAAACTGTTGCTGTACAAAAACGACAAAAATAGGGGCCGGTAAAATTCTCAACAAAGCCTGCTATTCCATGAGCTCCTAAATTGTCTGCAGCAACAGTCTGAACTGTACCCTTCAGTGATCTCCCTAGATGTGGGACAAAAATTCCATCAATTTCCAAACACCTAAGATCATGTAGAAGTGGTTCTAAAACCTTGTCATAGCCATATAACTTAACGTTGTCCGTTTTGCACAAAATAGCTAAGTAAATGGAGGACAAAGAGGAATGAGACCCTGGGGGTAGGTTATTCAGCACCCAATATACAGCACAGAGTTTGTGGGTTTTACGGGAGGTGCCTAGAGGGTTGCAGACCTCAAAGTCATCGACATACAAACCAATAGAAAGCCTTAAGTCTTGCCCTGAGAAGAAACTGTTTTGCCTAAAATAAAGACCATCCCTAAAAGATTTGTACACAATTTTGTTTGCCGTCTCTGTTTCCCTTTGAGTTTCGTTATAAATCTTGTCCACAATATCCTTCCTACTCAACAACACCTGTAGTGATTTAAGAATGGGGACATATTGAAAGGTTTTGTTCTCTTTAGCATCCAAAATGTATTCTAATGGTTCGACAACATTAAAGTTTGCCTTGTAATACTGCTTACGCTGATATGCAGAACTTAAAGGACCACCCTTCTCTATGGCTTTATTTATTGGACTGCCTGTGCACAGAGAAGTGGTTATTTCCTCTATGACTTCTCTGTCAACCTTAAGCTTGTGCTTCTGAAAAATCTCAACCAGAACCCCATTAATATGGGAAGTCAAGAGAGCGCCAGTTAAGTGGTGAAGCTCTAGCAAGAAATCGTTAATTGCGGTGCTTGGTACATGGATAAAATGTTCTAACTTTAACAAAGCTTCTGCAAATGAGTGTTCAATATCATTAGAAAAGTCCTTTGGGGCATTAGAAATACAATCTGGCTGTAGATCAGAGTAGGGTTCACCTATGTCATCACCTGAAGCATTTTCCACAGATTTCAAGGAAAACGTGGATGGGGTTACAATTTCTGGTTTAAAATTTGTTAATGTATAAGAATTGTGGATTCTGCTTTTGTGCGATTTAAATGTGCCATAGATGTTCGTCTGAAAATTACAATCTAAAAACATGCAAGTTACAACTTCGTTTTTCTTTAGGTGTGCATTAATATGAGCCCAGTAATCTCTTTCAGAGACAAGATCCTTACAAGCACACAAGTGGCACTTAAATATACAGCTTTCTGATTGATGACTAAAACCAGTCACATGAATTCTATGCAAATGAATTATAAGTGCATTCCATGTTCTAAAAGTGCATGGGCAGTTTAAATACACGCAAGGAAAACGATTATTAGTCCCATAATATCTATGTTTAACTCGATAATGTTTTAATACTTGAGACCTACTTGGTAAAACTGAGGGGCAGGCCTTACAACGCCACATTCACAACAACGACTGCACAACTTGCAGCACCACTCACTGCAAAAGAAAGAAGAAAACAGATGAAGTATCTGTATTTCTGGCACATACAAGAGACACATTATCTGGTACAATAAATCTTTAACTCAAACAAAAGCAAATGTTTTAGACAGGACCACAAGGGATATCCTTTAACAGTTGTAGCTGGTGGGGCTGAGGCAGCATCGCTTGTATAAAATATAATTACTCAAGTACAAAGTAATTTCCCTTTATTATGTTAAGTGAATTATGTTAAAACTTAATTATGTTTAAAAAAAATGACTTTGTTACGTTACTCTGACTAGGAACAATGTTTTGTATTCCAAGCTAGTTCCAAAGTCCATGAATAAAAAATATATATTTTTAAAAAATGCATTTGCGCACACACACTCACCACAAAAACTTGAGCCCAAAGTTAAAGTGCTGACCCTGGATTGTCACAGATTGAGTTTGCTGGTTAATCTGCAGAACCAAATTAACAGAATAAAAAACACTTATACAATTCAGAACTGTTTTGTATTAATACAAATAGTATACATTTGGGGTCAAAAGATTTTTGAAGTTTTTGATCGCTTATGTCAATCTTTTTTAAGCAATGCAGCAAGTAGCCAATATACAGAGGGTGTCAAAAATTTAAGAGATGTTATCTGTATATATTGTTTATTATATTTTTCTTTTTGGCACCCTCTGTATATTTCTGCATCCAGAAACAATGCACCATTTGCTTTATTCAGTGAACATTAATAAAACAGTTAAACTCACTCATGCAAACAGCATGTATGTAGTATGTTGTTTGTCTTTTGGCATAGTGTTTATTTTCTTCTTAATATAACTTTGGTGAAGGCCAATTCGAATTCTGTTACTTTGAGAGAGGACACACTCACCAGAAAGACTGAGCCACAGACTGAAGGGCGAGGCACTGCTAAAAGCAATCTGCAGCAACAACAGGAGGAAAAAAAAAAACATTAAAATATACACCACTTTTAAAACTCAAAACTTTGACTCGCAAAACTAAACTGATGTTTAATTAGGAACGTTGCATAAACATTTTATGCTTCATTTTTACAGGGCCAGAACCTTCTGGTATCTTCTAATTCGCGTGCGAAGTTTCTCTCCGCCCATTTCTAGTGGGCCGCAGTTAATAGCAAGAACAACTCAACACCTGTCCACCGTTATTGTAAATTCTCCCGTTATTACAGGACAGAAATGCAGAGAAATGACCAGTAGTGTGGTCAGTTTATTAATAACAAAAAGTTAATGGCATCTACTTGAAAATCTTTCACAGAGAAAACGTATTGAAACTGTGTGAATATCATGCAGTTAATCACTGGTGACTCTAAAGACATTATACTACATATTATTAGTTATTAGCGAATATTTAAATTTAAATATTTAATTTCTAACGTGATCCCGCCATCCAGACTTACCTAGATGAGATGAATGATGCTCTAAGAAACAGTCGTGCTTTGCGCGCGGTACATGATCACGTAGAATATCGCGAGAAAAATATTGATACAGTTACTTAATTGACTCACTCCTACCTTAAATGCCATGTCTTTGCCCAACGCGAACTAAAAAGGTCCATGTACTTTAACTGCACATGATATAAATATAACATTATATTAATACGTTTTGCTTAAGAACATGAAACAATTATTTAAACTGCAGAAAAGATACTTAAATAAATACAAATGACGGCCAGTCTCCTTTTTTTCAATGAGGTAGGTTTTGGTCTCGCCCTCCTGGGATGGCCTTCATGAGAGCCAGTTTCATTATGGTGCTTGACGGATTTTGC
>JAOVVB010102807.1:0-13010 GCA_028570985.1 Heterobranchus longifilis | reverse complement strand
TCTTGGAAAAGATCAATCGGTGGAAGCCACAAGGCTGGCGGGGGGCCAGAACCGTGAAGGCATGTAAGTCCTGTAGACAGGCAGCCACTCTGCAAGCAAAACAACAGATGGGGGGTGATTGTGGCGGAGGGGCAACACAGGCCCGGAGACACACATCTGTGCAGGATACACACACGTGCTGAATGCTACAAACATGTGTTGATGGTTAGTGTGTGTGTGTGTGTGCTGAAAAGAGGGCTGGACTAATAATGGGGGGTTTTAAAGGCTGATAGTGATCATTTTAGACTGACGATTCTCATTTGTGTATCTTCAAAGTTTTTACAACGCTGATCAGTTTACGAGTCGGGGTTAATGCTCAACTGTTGTGTAATGTTTCCTGTGGCTCTGGAGGAGCCCTGTCCACTTCCAGAAAATAACCCCAGTGATGTCATAGTGATGTCATCAGGGTATCCTCAGCTTGGGCTTGGAGACGACACATTTATAACAAAAAGCCTGTATTATAACAACGTATTCTCACGAACGGGTTCGTATGATATCTTACTAAATATGATGAACGGTTGCTGTTTTAAACACGCGACGGTCGCTGTTTTAAACACGCGACGGTCGCTGTTTTAAACAGGTGACCTGTTTTTATGAAAATTCAATCATAAATCACTGGAGGTGACCTTTAAGCCTTTAGGTACATTTTTAAATGTATTTATGTCCTTACTGTATATTTTGTCATGTGTGTGGGCTGAGCTGTGTGTTACTACTGTTGCAAATCAAATTGCCCCTCGGGGGTAATAAAGACCATCTAATCTAATCTACATGTGCAAAAATAAACAATAACAAATAACATTTTGTAACGGAAATATGTTGCATCAAGTAAAAGCTGAGCTGCCTGATATCCAGCAGTTAACTAGATACTGACATTGGGCTGATACTGAAGTATACTGAAGTATACTGAAGTATACTGAAGTATAATGAAGTATAATGAAGTATACTGAAGTATAATGAAGGTATACTGAAGTATAAAGAAGGTATACTGAAGGTATACTGAAGTATACTGAAGTATACTGAAGTATACTTCAGTATACTGTAGCTGACAGCCTGCACACAGAACAATGTAAATATCTCTTTAGAAAACACTCTGACAGCACTGACGTCCTCAGCTTAGACCGCTCGTCTCAAACATTAAGGGTCAAACTTTGTTTCCTGCTGCTAATATCAATAACTGAAAGGAAATAAAAACGGCGCCGAGCTGTTTCCTAGCAACGCAACTCCAAACCTGTCTGCAGCGGCATCACTCTGTGTCATTTATAGTTTTGCATTTTACACTTCATTTATTCCCTCCGTTCCAATCACCTGAAGCAAGCAGCCACGTTTATTGCAGATTTGTTGGCGGAGAGCCATAAAAAAAAAAACATGACCAAATTAAAAGTCAAAGCTTGTACTGTATCTTTGGAAAATGTTTGACGCTCCTGTAAAAATGTTGAAAATGTGGTAAATAAGCTATAACATCGTTAAGGTGAGTTGTAGTCATAGGCTGCAGCTATTTCCTTTCCCACGTGTTATTGCTTTATCGATTTTATGACTGATCGTGAAAGAAATGACAGCAGGCACCAGGCCAGTGCTGCGATTACGTGAATGTCACAGGTTTGTTTAAGTTCTAACATCTGCTGAGTGGCCACAATCTGCCGAAGTGTCCTTGAGCAAGACGTAGACCCTCCTCACACACTCTGAATCCATCACGAGCCCAGTGAGGCGGCGCACACCCCGTCCAATCACTTTAACTGTCACTAGTTTATAGATCTCCTTTTACAGGGATGATAAGCTGCCCCCTTCATTTGGACGCTTTTCATTTCATCGCCTCATCAAAGGGAAAAATCAAAGCCGTTCGGTCAAGCTTATTACCTCCCTCGTCTCCCCATGTCAGAACCACACTTCATCCAATAAGACAGCCACTAGGAAACAGCAGTGGAAGGATTATTTCTGAAATGTCTCTTTTTGGATTTGAGTCTCCATTCATCAAGTCTTGGCTTTTATTGAACGTGGACTTTTTTTTTCTTCTTTTCCTGTCTTTGCTCAGTCGGGAAAAAAAAAAAGTTCCCCGTTCATGTTTTATTCCTGGCTCAAGGTTTTAAAATATATATTTTTTTAACTTTGTCTACCTTTTCTGCTCCGCATGCAAATTGTCTGCGTGCTGTGATCAGTCAAATCAATGAAAAACACTCACAAACTGTAAAAAAAAAAACGAGACATGTGCAGGTTAATGGGCTACACTGCACGTGTGTGTCGTTATTCTCTGCAGTGACATTTACTGAAAGTGACTGAGCAATTAGAGGTTCAGCATTTCCAGACCATTCTCATTCCCAACTCATCAAACACCGACACTTTGTCACGACCCTGACGCACAATGCTTTCAACTAACGCCAATGAAAACCCATCTGCTGCAGTATTAGACGCTCAGAGCAAGTGCCCCGGAAGTCAGGTGACGTAGGATTAAGATTGAGAAAGTCCAGGACTTTGACCCAGGAGACTGCTGTTCATGTCATGTGAGAAACCAATCGATGCTGACTACGTCACTTACGTAGGCTACCTAAGTTAATTTACATATGCTAAGTAAGTTAATTCACAAGACAAACTGACTTATTTTAACCCAAACCATGATCTTTTTCCGCACAGGACTACCAAGTGTGTTAAAAAATGACGGCAAAGAGTTCTGGTCGAGCATCCGTAGTCCGAATACAGCAGAAAACTGTTTTGTGATTTTCTCCAATCATCCTCCCTCTGCTCTCCCTCACCTCTTTTCCTAGTGGTCTGCTATCGTGGTTGATGACCTCAGGCTGTTAGGGATCTCAGAAATTCATCAAGAGGGCCGTTGCCATGACGATAACGGGGCAACAGGCCGAGTGAAGTAACCCTGGCTCGTCTTTCAGCAGCCTAGACACCCTTATCTGGCATGAGTCACTCTGACTGTCGCGCACACAAATCATTTTTAAAGTGCATAGCATACAAACGGATATGCAAACACGCACGCACGCACACTCGCACACACACACACACACACTCACACACTCACACACTCACACACACACCAGATGTGCAGCCTGATTGCAGCAGGCTGAGAGTTGGGAGTTAACTCTGGTTAAATGCCTCTTGGCAGAGCTTAAACACAAACACAAACACACACACACACACACACACACACTCCCCCAGCCCCACAAACATCTTGTTTTTTTTGCACGTGGCAGCATGCAAATGAGAATATGAACTCATTTTTTCAATAGACGGATGGACGGACGGACTCTGCACATGGTTGGTGTTTGAGGCCTTAGTTAATTTTAAACATCAGATTAGATTATCTGCTTTATGTTAACTGCTGACACCAGCATTCATTAATGATATTTCTGATAGAAAAGTTCATTTTTAAAACACTAATTCAGGAGTGGATGTATTGCAAATTATATATTTTTTTAAATCCCACAGTGCTGCTACAAAATCGGCCAAAAATCAGAGCAGATGAAACAAAGTCATATCTTCTAAAATGGTTCACAATCATCCATTTTGGATAACTGCGTGAATTTATGATTTAACATCTCTAAAATATACAACACCCACTCTGTTAACCCAGGACTGAAGTTGCCTACTTCCCTTTAAAATCCATCATCTGTTTCATTTTTGTTCCATCAGTCACTATCAATCATTACATTTTCAAAGATTTAGGAAGAAAAAAAAAAAAAGCGTCACATCCAGCATTGTTGTCATATAATGTCAAATCCTATTTAAAGCTCGTTTCTCTGCAAACCCCTCTGGGGCTGGATGGGAGTTTGGCTCTCAACACCAACACCAAACCCCTAACAGCTGCCGCCGCAGACCGCGCTGCCATCGAGCAGCAGCACAGACCCGACACACAACTGTCAGCGGCCCGTTGGTTAATCTGCTTTCCGCTACGAGCTCACAGCCGTGAAGAGCCAGCGAGGGGACCGAGTGATAGACGGATGTGCTCACACTAGTTTTGCAAAAATCTCAGCTTCGTTACCTATTCTGTCACTGAATCTTTCATCATACATTTGAGGCTTTTAGTTGATGACGCTGTGCAAAGAGACTAAATGATAAGTGAGGAGGTTTTCTTTGCAGTTGAATTGTTAAAAAAAGGTGTGCTGTATGACCTGGTTCGTGTGTATGCATGAGCCCCGGGATATCACGTCTGCCGGCCTGTTATTAGCCTGCAGACTTACATATTATGGGCTGCAGACAAGACTATGATGACGGTAGAGTAAATACATGCAAAAGTAGACGTACAGTAGTCTGCACGCCCTCTGTCATTTTTGTAACGCAAAAGTACTCTAAAGAGTTACTTTTCACAGTAAGTAATGCTGTAACGTAACATATAATACTTTTTAATGGCAGTAATCTTGTAATGTAACAAGTAAGTAAAGTCACCCAAAACTGGTCACAACCCTCGCAAAATGACTCGTTTCACTATCAGAATTTCATAGATTCAGTCTGATAATATTTGGAAAGTCTATAGGAGAGCTGCACGATTTAATGATTGTATCCCCATTCAAGTTAGCATATAGGGCTAGCCGGAAGTTAGCGGGCTCAGACCGGAGGTCTCTGGTGAAACTTTCGGTTTGAGTGGAGGAAAATATCAGACTGAAGATGTAAACGGAGTCTAACAAGATGAAAGTTCAGTCTGATATCGGGAAAGTTCAACATCTTACTCAAGGACACTTTAAGCTTTAAGGTCAAACAGCTGGGAAAAAACAGCATTGGACGCATTCTGTATTTCCATGTTATGTGTGTATAAGTGTCTTGTTTGCAAGTTAAATTAAAACTGCAGCATCAAACTTTCGCCTTCGGGTTTTAAAATATTCTCAGTCCTATCCTCACCCCTCAGCATCTCATCAAGTTTCCTCCCCAAAACTTTTTATTCCTCGAGGCACTGTTTCCCTGTGAAACAGCGTCTCCTCTGTAGTTGAGGTAAACAATAACTGTAAAGCTCAGGCAGCCGCTGAAGAAGCAGATGGCAGATGCAGTCAATCTGCAATTAAAAGAAAAATCACTGCGTTTCCTGTTTTTGACTTGTACTTGTCTGTCTGCTGCACGTTTAGCTTCCTTCTTAACTGCTCCCTCACATTGTTCATTGTGCTGCGATGATTCCCTTTTGCCCCGGACAAGAACGTAACCAAGCCCCGCCCCCCCGCTGGCCTCAGCCCACATGAGACACCCACAAGTATGCTGTGCTCTCGCCAAATTATCCACAACTTCACCAACTTCTGCCAAACGATGCGGGGCGGGGATTTAGGCATCTAGCCACATCGACAGCCGTCTACGGCAGAGAGGAGGCATGAGCGCTCATGCCTAAATGTTCAGATGATCGTTATCTGTGGGCACGGGGAAAGGCATCGCCATGGTAACGACTGCCCTGTCCTGTCCTGTCCTGTCCTGTAGAGACAAGGGAGGAGAGAAATGAAGCGGGGAGAAGATAAATATATCCCTATTATTGAAAGGAGACATTCTTGTGAGGATTAAGAGGAAATAGGTACACACCCAATATGGAGTGTGGGACAGTGTGTGTGTGCGTTTTTGTGGATGAAGGAAAGTTAGAGGAAGAGTTGAAGATTTCAACATTTTTGACAGAGAGAGAGAGAGAGAGAGAGAGAGAGAGAGAGAGAGAGAGAGAATAATAATTGAATTGAGGAGAGAAAAAAAAAATGTTAATGAGTGTTAAAAGGAAACCAACGGCAAAGAAGGAAAAACTTAAAAGGAGAAAGAAAGAGGACAGAAAAAGCTCGGAAGAGTCATTTTCAGAGAGTGGGCGATTGACGGCTGAGGAGAAAGAGGAATATTTAACTGAGGGGAGCCCACGGTCGGCGATGACCTCGTTTGAATGCTGCAGCTCCTCGCCTGATGTGAACCCACCCACTCGTCTTAACAACACCCATCCCGTCTCCCTTTTTCACATACTTCAGTTTCCAAGGAAACAAAGTCATCTCAGCTGCTGGATAGATGGAAATACAAAACTGAAGGGTGATCTTTTCCCCACGACCGGTCTCGATTGTTCTCATCGGAACAAACAATAACAGCGAGTTTCATCGGTCTCGGATGCCATCGACAGGGCGCGATTTATTCTGCACGCTCATCCCCGCCACCACTCGTGCGTCTGCAGACACTGTGGGAAAAGGGAACGTCGAGAGAGCCTCCTTTTCTTTCCTTTTCATCACCGCTTTCTTCCTCCCTCATTATTCTCCTTTCTGTCCTGCCTGCTGTCTCGCTTGCGCTGCTTTCCCATCTCGCTGTCTTTCTTCCTCGTCCCCCCCTGATGATTCTTCCTCGCTTTCTGTTTCCTCTCGCTGACCCCATTCACAGCCCAAAACCTCACAATATGATACAAAGACAGACCCCACACACACACACTTTTTTTTTTTTTACAAACACACAGACAGGTCTAAGGTGCGTGTGGATGAGAACATGAACGAGCTGAAACATCTCCATCGAGTCATTCCTTCTAATTTGGCAGTGGGTACTCCTGCGGGGTTTAATAGGATTTATACTGAGACCCAAGAATAATATCTGAATGTGTTTCTGGAAGGAGGTCACCAAATATGACAGGAAGACATCTGAAGGTGGGAGAGTGAAGTGGGAACACTAGCCGGTCCGTAAACTTTAGGCAAACACAGACAGAAAAAAAAAAAAGAAATCTTCCATTTCCAAGTTTCTTGTCTCCGTGGGATTCACACGGCGGTGAAATATCCCTCTCTTTACTCCGAAGAGGCCGCTTTCTCTCAGACAGCAGGCGCGTCGGGCGAAGAAAGAGAGAGGACAGGGGTGGGGTGACAAAAAGAGAGATAGCTTGGCTCCTCCCCCCAAAAAGGGAGGAGTGAGATAATCTATGATTTTGTTTATCCAGTGGTTGTATCCTCTCTGTAAATCCATGGTAGATGCGATTCAGTGTTCCCTTTTTTTTGACCCCAAAATAATGATTTTAAAGAGATTTGAAGTCCCTGCAACATCAGCGCTGCCTGGTGGAGATACGTACACGTAGTATCGCTCCAATGAGAGATGTAGTTCATCAGTACCGTTCCGCCCCCCAAAACTCAGTGCTGAGGCCTCACCCGGGTCCTACTCGTTATTTTCCCGTATCTTTTCCTGGCTGAACTCCTAGCCCTCGCTCAGTCTGGACGCTTTGTTGTAAGGGTTCTCCAGGAGGTAGCGGTACCTGTCGTAGTGCTCTAGCATGTACTTGGGGGCGTACATGTGCTCTTTGGGGTCCACAGGGGGGTACTCCTGCAGGGAGCCGTCAAACCAGCCCCCCGTCCGGATCAGATCGCGGATGTAGTTGAGGTCGCGCTTGTCCTCGTAGTCGCCCCACCGCGGGAAGTCTCCGTTCTGAGCCGACACCAGCTTGAAGTAGATCCCCTCGGGCGTGAAGCACCAGGAGCAGTGCCACCCGGCGAAGTGGAAGGGGCTGCCCACCGACCACTGCACCAGGATGTGGCCTGTGTCGTTCTCGTACTTGCGGAAACCCGGCATGATGTAGTATTCGCGGCGGCGGAGCTTGATGCCGTCGCCGTCATAGACGTCGCGGAGCATCCCAAATGTGCAGCCCGATATCACCTCTAGAGAGCCAAACTGCTTCCAGAAAAAACCATACAGTGACTGGATGTGGGAAGAGAAGAAACCAGAATTATAAACAGAAAGATTTGTTTGTTTCAAAAGCTTTTCAAAGAACAGAGCAAAGAAAGCTGCATAAGTAATATAAAAAGAGAGACAATTTCATGCGTGACCACAGGCTGTAAAAAGAATGGACGTGGTAAGAGTGACGTCAACCATTGGTTTGTGGACTACCGTTTTGAAGCCACAAGTTTGGAATTTGGCTGTCGCCATCTTGACTTTTTGGAGCCAGAGGTTGACCATATTTGGACAAGAAGAAGGCAGCGCTGGGGACGAGGACGCGGTTGAGTCAGTGACGTCTCTTATATGGTGTCAATGTCGCTGCTAAGCTAAACCCATCAGCTAACTGCTAAAGAAGGGGGAAAGTTGGAAATTTCAACCAGCTGACGCAAGTCATCCGGCGGAGTTTTGCCGGCAGGTAAACGTGGACCTCTGGGTGCTGTCGATGTTTGCTACAGTAAGACGGAGCCGGGTAAAAATCTGCTAACTTTCCCTTAAGTTAGCAGCTAATGCTAGCGATAGCCCAGCACATTTTTCGGTGACCAAAATGTTCCAATTAACTTTCATGAAGTGAAAACACACTGTGAAAGGGTCAACAAAAACACACTTCTTAATGTGGCCCTATTTTACAAAATAAACATCGTGCTGCAGTGAAGAAGATTTGAAACTAGCAATTGAAACCATAAACTCAGTATGCAACTGTTTACTGAGGTAATAAATCAAGTGACAAATCGGCAAATTTTCTCATAGACTTCTATACAACCAGACGTCTTTTTAGAGCCAGTGGAGTCGCCCCCTGCTGGACATTTGAAAGAACGCCGATTTAAGACACTTGACCATTGGCTTCACTTTTCAGGCCCGCAAGCTCCGTCCATCTTTTTTATCTTCATCTTTTTCTATGTGCATGACACACCCATCCTGCAGTCTTCCTGGTGAAAAACGCTTCAAGAACCAAGAACCACGCACGCACACACGCACGCACGCACGCACGCACGCATGCACGCACACTGAGTCATCACTAGTGATTGCCAAATGAAGCTTCATGAAGCATTGTCTTTATCCTCCGAGCCCACTAGATGGCGTGCTCTGTTCACTGAATTGTCATTCCTTGAGCCGTTTTCTTGTAAACCAAGAGCGCCATCTAGTGGGGTCAAACAAATACAACTAATGGTTCACGAAGCTTCATTTGTACATCACTAACTATCGCTACTACCTTGCGCATGTGGATGGCGAAAGGCTCTGTCCAGCCATCAAACAGCTTGAGGAAAAGGAGACCCTCATGTGCCGGGATTTCATCTGCGTCGTTGATGACGAAGACGTCGTCCGATCTTATGCCCGCCACCCTGGACAGGCCGTTGCGTGACAGGTAGGTACGCAGGTAGTCGTCAGCGATCCAGCCGTCCTGCCGACCGCCCTCTGGGAAGTGATCGAGGAACACGTATAGGATCTTGTGACGTATGTAGTCGTACGTACCATTAAGGAGGAGCCGCAGGAAACTGGGGAAATAACAGACATTACACAAATTCCATTTAGTGTATTCCTTTATCCAAAGAAACTTTCAGTGCCACAAACTGGTGTGTTGATAGGAACACATCACATCACAGCTAACTATTTTCCAATGTTGGGTTTAGACCGGATGTATTTTATTCCATTTCAGGTAGTCGTTGGCTTCCATTCTTTTCTACAGAAATTTGTTCGTAGACTCAAAACTTGCTAGAGTTGAATCCTTACTTGAATGTATTCCATCACAGTGTGCATTAAGACTAATTATTTCTTGTCAAGGTTAGAGTACCACTGCTGAGCAATGCAGTGCAACATTTTAATCATACTGTTATATATAAACATTTTGATGAGTAGGTCCCCATTTTGTTTGCATCTCACGCTGTGCACATGCACGTGGACGCACATGCACTTACACCAGCATGTTGTCGACACCAGCTTGTAAAAAAATGCACGTATCAAGACATTTGAAACAAAACAAAACCCATCTGTTTTTAATTTGGAAAAAAAATGGAAATAAGCTTTTTAACACTTTTGTTAAGACTTTAAGAATCCATACAATGCCTCTTGGTGTAAAACCCTTTTTTAAATATAACTGTGTTCCTTTACAAGAGAACTACAAAGGCGACCTTTGAACTACATTACCATGCAACCATAATGTGACTTGATGTTCACTGCACTGGATTACAACAGGGTTCCCACACCTTCTTAAACATCACATTGAAGGACTTTTAACCTGTTCTTCACCAGACCCCCTGCCGGCGGGAGCAGGAGCAGGAGCAGGACCACCCTCCCGTAAGCAATCTCATCACAGGGCATTTAGCATTTAAACATGCATAGCACATAGTCACATGACATACCATTTGACCAGACGAAGCTCGACTACAAAGTTAGCTGCAACTGCATCATTCCAAAGGGATATTTACGACGGCGTATTCGGGCCATGATGTAAAAAAACTAATTAATTACCGAGCCTGCCTGCAGAGCAATTCTCTGAGAAAAAACTCTACTTTTTTCTCGAACGTTTGTGACTTTATAAACTTGCAAATTTGCGACTTGCAGCACTTAGGAGCAGGATCACTTCCAGTTTAGTGGTTTTGCCTTCAAAATAAAAGATTGCTTTAAAAAATATATTATCATTACTATTATTATTATTATTTGACTTTGAGACAGTTGAGTGTTAAATGAAAGGAGACCATTATTGAATGAAAATAAATCCATATAACTAATGCAGAATAGATGTCATTTAGTTCAGCGTTCAGTGAAAATCATTCCAGACGACTCTCAGGATGTGCAGTTTGAATTATCTGTGAATTGTTGGCAGGGTTCAAAACTACTTTATGGTAATCTATTCTGACACCTGATATGTATCCAGTATGCTTGGTGTTATTGTATTGTGTATATAATCTAGTGACTTATTTGACAGCACTTTTATGCTGAAGATTTCGGACCGGAAGCGATATGGTTCCTTGACAAAAGCACTTTATTTTCGACTTTGTTTCTCACAAATTTACAAGTTTATGAAGTCGTAAATTTGCAAGAAAAACGTTTTTTTCTGAGAATTGCTCCCTTCAGCAGGCTCGGTATTTTTTTCTTTTTTTTAATTTTTTTTTTACATACAATGGCCCAATACACCCTCGTAGTGTGTTAAGAAATTTAAGAAAGGAAAAAAATGTTTTTTTTTAATTTTATTTTTTTAAACTTTTTCTTCAAATTTGAATCATGCTTTCCACAAGAGAAATCACCACTGCGATTCAATGCAATTTATAGTGTCTTTGTTCTAACTTCCTGCCCTCCTGTATGTTTCTTACTCTGAGCAGCTGATGACCAAACACCCGTCCAAGCGTCTGGGCTGCGGCCTTGAGGGAGAGAGGGACATCAGAGAACACGCCTTCTTCAGACGCATCGACTGGGAACGCCTCCAGAACAGAGAGATACAGCCGCCATTCAAACCCAAAGTGGTAAGTACCGTGCACGTACACCTTTTACAGTGGGCAGGAAACTTGTCTCGCTTTCATTTACACTTCACAGTGTAATTAAGTATGATACCGCTTGGTATAATTACTGTAACCATGGTCATGATGATTGGTGGCCTCGCTCACATGAGTTTCATTAGAGTAAGGCATCATTTCGCATTACACTTGTCTGTTCCTGTCACAAAGGGAATGTTGCTACTTTAAGCTCTATTTTCATGTGGGTGCATGGTGCACAGTGCAGTATAATGCCAGCCATTTTCCTAAGATGCAGTGATTTCCTTACCAACACCTGTTCAGTATTTTGGTGTTTGGTGTCATGCATCACAGCTGTAGGAGAGGGACAATAAGAGGAGCATCACTTAGTGCAGGCTGCTCTCATTCTGTAATTCGTACATATCGCATGTAATTGTGAGATATGCCCAGGTTTAAAAGACACAAAGCCACGCTCCGTGTGGGTGTGAGGGGGTGTGGCCCAATCACACGCAGGACTTTCACCCAGGAGACCGGAGTTCGAGTCCGTGTGTATCACGTGACCATCACATGTGACTGAAACATCCACTGAAACCTTCCGTTCCACTGAAGAGACCAAAAATAGCCTTTGAAATCTGTGTGGACTGATGAGGAGACTGTAAACTTCCTCAACTTAATATATGAAACAAACATAAATGCCGTATTTCCACCACATTTTCTACATTGTTTTCCATCACTTGAGGTGTGGCAGGCGCTCTTTTAATTGCGTCATCTTGGTCCGGCCTCTTCCTCGGCAATGCTTTAATGGAACTTGACTGGAGAATTAGCATCACCAAGTGTTTATATGCACCAAACTCCTAATATTCGCACAACAGTCGTGGATGAAAACACATTCATTTGTTTGGAATTTGCACTATATTTGGATGGAAACCTGACTACTTGCAATCCAGCAACATCTACTGCCACAGAAATACCTAAAGTGCACTGCCACTCGCTGCACATAGCACACAAGCAGTACCTGCACTTTGCACCATGCACCAAATTAGCACACTTTGTCTTTCCTTTGCCTCATTGCCATTGGTCCTGGTGCATTTGTTCTCTCCATGGCTTTACTGAGGTTGTGTTTCCTCATCACATGACATTTTTCAGAAACTCTGAAAACTTTGCTTGTACTGGAAGGACAGAACCATCTTCTTGTATTATGCCATCCAACATCCTCACTTTGTGCAATCAACAATCTTTCCTCAAATTCAACATAATGTTAAATGCTATTCTTGACAGTGGTCTTGTAAGTCTACAGAAATTACACTTTTATTTTGTATTAATGTGGTAATGACTAATTGATGTAAAATTGATTTGAATTGATTTATTACACCCTCTCAGACCATGCATGCACCACAATACAGATACAAAAAAGACAAGTAAACAAATACAACTATCTGAACCGCATGCATCTAAACAAACAGGTCCAGGTGTGCTCATCACTACAGGACAAATCTGTTATAGCAAGATGTTGATGAAGTTTTATGCCCCTCTTAACTCCCTTGGGGAGTATGTGTTTGTTTACCAACCTGTGCAGTACCTCAGCTTTCAGTCATATTTGTCAGTGAAGGTTATTGGTAAAAACTTCTCTAGTTACTGTCCTTACAGTTTTGATGTTTTTTACCTGTAAGTGATTGGACGTCTGTCTCGCGCTGCTGGTATGAAATACTGCAGTAGATACTGTACTGTAGATACAGCTGCTTGCAGCTTTCACTACACAGCAGCAGGAGTTGGTTGGGCTTGACGTGCCGAGACAGCTTGTACACGACCCTAAGTCTGTCTGGTCTCATGTGGTATGAGACTGTAATCCATTACCTGGAGGACAATAGGCTAGGAGAGGGGACTAACAAATCAACTCCAAAA
>JAOVVB010102798.1:0-13010 GCA_028570985.1 Heterobranchus longifilis | reverse complement strand
CTACTGCTAATACTACTACTGCTACTACTACTGCTACTACTACTACTACTACTGCTACTACTACTACTGCTACTACTACTGCTACTACTACTGCTACTACTACGACTACTACTACTGCTAATACTACTGCTACTACTACTGCTACTACTACTACTACTACTGCTATTACTACTAATACTGCTACTGCTACTACTACTACTACTCGGGGATGGAGGGGGGGGTGGCAGATTAACAAAGGGGATGAATTTTGGTTATTTTGCTCGCAGCTCATATTACCTACTGACAGTAAATCATAAAAGGATCAGCATGCATGCGCTGTCTGCCTGGACCAGGTCAAAGGTCATGCAGAAAATGTTCAGAATGTAAAAATAATGCAGCCACGCCAAGGACACGCCAAGGTCAGCACAGCAGGGGGACAATACTCCACTTGATATGTAGCAACGGACAAAAAGACATCAGCGATGCAGCACATAATACTCAGTGATAAATTCATAACTACAGCAGCAGAAAGTGTCTGTATAACACAAAAACAGACAACTAGGCCTGTCATGATAATTACATTGTGTTTACATGCATGTTTGTTAATATAAGAATGTCAACAACATTTTAGCCAACATGATGCCAGAATGTATGTGTACATATATATGTATTTATGTATATATATACACATAAATGCACCAGCACTGTAGCCTGCCTTACTGTACACATGAATGCATCAGCACTTTCATACATTGCACATGTAAATGCACCAGCATTTTTTATTTAATGCTGCTCTTTTGTTGATTTTAATGTGAACTTGTCTTTTTAAATATGTGTTTGTGTTTTTAAATGTCACATGATCTGTGGAGAACAGTATTTCGCTCTCATGTGTGCTGCGTGTGTATCACGGACGTGACAATAAATCTGATTCTGATTCTGAATAAACAGCAGAGTAACCCTATACCATTATAAGATCTGGGTGCAGCACCCAGTTTTGTTCACTGTTTATTTATTTCTATTTAGGATATTTTTTTGAACATTTCAATTCCAATATTATCATTGGTATAAAATGGTCTTAAAATTACAATAATATCGTGTATCACAATTATTTCTGGGACAATATATCGTCCAACAAAAGTATCATGACAGGCGACCATAAACATGGATATGATCTTGGACAATAAGTGGGTCAGCATAAAACATAAAACCAGAGCTAAGACACATAAACACATTGATTAAAACTGAGATATTATTTAATTTTATGTGGAGAAAATGTGAACCTGCTGTATGTGACAAAGCCATAACTCCCATTGGGAATGTGCTGTTAGACATGGTGTCATCCCTAAAGCCAATATTCTGGGACAATATTATTAATTTATATTAAACAAACCACCAGAGACTGGTGGTATGACACAAAATGCAGCACATGACATTGCATATGAATAAATAACATATCAACAGCCTGCAAAGCATCATGGCGCACATTGTAAACAGCACACAAACACAAAATAGCTGCAGCATAAAAAAGTAGCGACATATTTGCACATTTGCAAGACTGCAATAAAGCAGGCAGCTCCATCAACACAGAGCCAACACGTGTACTTATTTTACATGTTAGCACAAGCAGCTGCTACCTTGATAAAGTGAAGCAACAAAGTTCCTCAACTGCATCTCATTTTGCAGAAAAGTCGCCTCATTTTCGACAGCACAAAAGTCACAAGGGACTGGAGCAACAAACACGTTTATTTCTTCCTCAAAGTGTCTTTAAGTGACTTTATCAAACTTTTCCAAGAGGAGCTTCTAACATGTACGAGCAGCCGGCACGAGCCATGCGCGAGCGCACAGGTGTGCGTGCACCTTCCTGTTTCTGAGATGTCTGCCTGAATTACCTTGTAAATTGCTCTATTTTCTACTTTAGTCCCCAAATACTCCGTACTGAAAATGCAATGCAATTCTGAAAATATTAGTCGACTAATCGATTAGTCACAGAAAAATAATGATAATCAATCTATTTTGATAAACCATTTCAGTAATCTTTCATGCAAAAATGGCAGAAAATGTTGTTTTCAGTCTCAAATATGGAGATTTCCTGCTTTTCTCTGTTTTATATCAAACTAAAGTGAATGTCTTTGGGTTTTGGACAAAATAAGACATTTAAAGACATCACCTTGGACTTTGAGAAACTGGGATGGGCATATTTCACTATTTTCTGACATGTTATAGACCAAAAGTTTATCGATTTTTCAAGAAAAGAATTGGAAATAATCATCATTTGCAGCTCTATTGTCAATAATAGTTCCACTTCTGGTTTCATAATTGGGGACAAGATAATAGATCCTGAGCATTTCTTTGGCTCATATGTCATATTTTTGAATCATTGAATCAAGGTCAGCTCAGTTGTGTTTATCCATCCAATCAGCTTATATTGTAAGATACAGGGAGTCTTACCATTTTTCGGGGGGTTAATTAAAGATTAATTTGTCTGTCCACCAGTTTTAACAGCCTCTAAGGTTTATTGTGAATATTTGGTGACCCCTAATTATCCTCATTTCAAAGGTTATTTTCAGTACAATTGTGTTCATTTGAATGAATCATCTGCTATTTTGTGTTTGACCTGCTGCATCTCAGAAATGTCAGGAGGTGATGACATGTTCTCACAAAAATATTCTTTCATTTATAAAAACAAAATGCATTTAGTAAAGAATCATTTCATCCATTGATGAGCGGCAGGCCCCAGCCTCATATTCTCACAGTTTACGATAAATAAAGATACATCTTTTTTGTAAGTCAGGTCTTTTTATTGCTTTTCTCTTTGGTGCATGACAGTCAATTGTTTCACAATATGAGACAGTTCTTGATGTTTACGATAAATCTAACAGCAGTGGTCTAAGAGACAAAAATGAAAATTGCCATTAAATAAAAAATAAAAAAAACAGAATAAGGGGCATACTGTTAATAGTATGACTATAGGAAGCATATCCATGCAACATATGATAATATTCATTCTTACATTTACATTATTATACATGCATTCATGCTACAGACTGATCTGTCAGTGGTTCCAGGATCCCATGATTCTTCTATTCTGTTTACTTTAAAACATAAAAATATATATATTTTAAAGCTTTTGGAGCAGCACCATGCTACTTATTAACTGCCATATGTCTTTAAAGTTGGCTAATATTCCATGGTAACCAAAATCAGACAAGTTGTACAAATTTTATACAATTTTACCTGTAGGTGGTGCAAAAAACAACAACAACTTACTGCTGGAGCAGCTAGCAGCTTCCTGCAGCTGGCAGCAGCAGCTAACAACTTCCAGCTCCCACACACATGTTCTGCAGGAAATGCATTTTCTAGTAATAATAAAGATTACAATAACAATATCTGGGAGCTTCTGCCTCGTGTAATCTATCCATTTAATCTGGCTCTGCATTTAATCTATATATGCATCTATATAGGCCTGTGTGTGTGTGTGTGTGTGTGTGTGTGTGTGTGTGTGTGTGTGTGTGTGTGCGTGTGCGTGTGCGTGTGCGTGCGTATTTCTCAGTGTTGACTGAGTGGTGCAATGACATAAAACTATGGAAACACAAAACCAGACAGGCGGGTTAGCAAGGCAAATGTGTGTGTACATTTAGCCTCTCTCTCTCTCTCTCTCACACACACACACACACGCACACACACACACACACTCTCACACTCACATTCACAGTCACACACACACACTTCCAAAACATGAAATGCACACATCAGCAGATACATGCATGGGCACAAATATAACATATGCAGAAATATAATGAGACAGACTTGCAAGGTTTTGAGAGAGAGAGAGAGAGAGAGAGAGAGAGAGAAGGCAGACAGCCTGCATACACACTCCTGCAGAAAACCACAAAAGAAAGGGAGGGGGAGAGAAGCACACGGAGGGGAGGTGTGTGTGATAGAGACCGAACATCAGAGAGAGAAAAGAGAGGGATGGAGGTTTGGTGGAGAGTTACATACTTGCACGGCTAAAAGAGGAAGCCTACGCAAGCGAGGAGAGGAGAGGAGGAGAGAGGAGAGGAGAGGAGAGGAGGAGAAGAAGAATCAGGAAGAAAGAGTGGGAGGGGTGAGACATATGTTCACACCAGACTACAGAAAATGAGAGGAAGAGGGGATATAAGTGAGCGAAGGAATGGGGGAAATGAAGGGAAAGGGGGTGAGATAACACCAACACAGCAACAACAACAATAACGAAGATCATATGGAAAGACAAAGGAGGGAGAAATGTGAGAAAAGGAAGTGGGAGATGGAAAGGAGGCGAGAAAGACAACATACCAGCTGCAGGAGTGAGGAGGGGGGAGAGGAGGCGGGGGGGAGTGCAGAGCTGCTGCGAGCGAGACAGACCGCATACTCATAACACATTATGGCTATTATTAGACAGAGAGGAGAGGTAGACCGGGGGGGCCTGCAGGAGGAACGGAGAGAGCAGGAGGGGGGGGGAGAGCAGAGAATTGGGGACCACAAGCTGGAGGATGAGAATAAATGCATGAATTCCTGCATGGATGCAAACGTCGAGGCTACTCAATGGAGTGATGTAACAAAGGAAATCATTTATTTTTATAATGTAGGAAAGGAAGAGAAAAGGAAGCGGTAACGAACCCTTTGGGGGAAGACAGGGCTCAAATATCTTTCTTATCGGGAGGTCGGGATATTTCTAGCTGTAGTTCTGCTGACAAAACCGAGTATTTACTAACGAGACAATGGGACATTTCTAGCCGTTGTTCAGCCGACAAAAACAGGCATTTTAAGCCAAAACCTTTCCTTTTCCTAACCATGACCATGTTTTTTTTGTGCCTAAATCTACCAGAGCCTTGTCACAACATAAAATAAACGATAGAAACAAACTTATCTGCTACATATGAAATGTGCAGATGTAACAGATCCGCTGTTTGAAGAAACGTACAGTGCCAACATTTATTCTGTCCTCTGGGTTGGGTGGCAGTGAGGAAAGCAAGATTGGGGTTGAGGGGGTTCAAGAAAAAGAAAAAAAAACCCGTGTAAGCAAAGCAGAGGAGCAAAATATAGCAAGACACAGATGGGATAAAAAGGAGAAAGAGAAGTGTGTTATTTTGGGGGCAAGCCAAAGCATGTCCAGTTATGTCACCTCAGATTTGTTATGTACTCCTCACTTTTTCACTCCCTCACTCCTCCATCCTTCCCTCCTTCCTTCCACCTCATCCTTCGCTCCACTGACTTCAGCCCCACTCAGCAAGAGACTCCGCAGCAGGCTGCCGCCACTCTGCGTGTGTGTGTGTGCGTGCGTGCGTGCATGTGAGGCTAAAAGTACGATTCTCCATCCAACTCCTTTTTTCCTCTCCATTGCCTCCCCTCGTTTCTCTCCTCTCTCCAGAATTGACTGCTGTTCTGTGACTCCACATTAATTCTACTGCTGCCTAATGCATTCAATGCATTCTGAATGAAAGTTCAGAGTAAAGAAAGTAGAAGAAATGTATCTCGACTACAACACAGCTGAGTGTGTCTGAAAATCAGTCTCACTGTATTTGCTGCATGGCATTAAATCCAGGACCCATTTGTGTCAGTTACTTCTTTTTTTAAATTTAATTTTTTTTTTTTACCAAAGTTCAAAGTTCCCCTCTGTAAATTGAAGATCATTCCCCAAACTCTGCATGCTCTGTTTAACATTCACCACTGAGAGATTTCATGCAATTAATTCTCATTTTCATTAAAAGTCTCGGTCTCTGTGCTATAAATTTCAGACATATATTCTGATCCCCGTTGCCAAAATCTATAAATTACATTATTCACAGAGGATACTGTAGGTGAGAGCTTGACACACACACACACACACACACACACACACACACACACACACACACACACACACAGTACTGTTATGGATCCAGGCCTGTAAAACGGAGCTTAATTTTACCAATTATAAGTGAGCTTTATTTAAATAAACTTTTCCAAATGTCTGCTAATCCGTTTTGTCTTTTGGGTATTTCTGAGAAATCAAGAGCTGTAGCCTTGATGTGGAGCTGCAGTGCTTTTCTTGTTTTGGATTTAAACTGAGTACAGGAGGTTTTTGATCAAAGCTGTGGAAGTGCAGCGCCACCCAGTGGCCAAAGGAGTCCAAACTACACAAAAACAAAAGACCATCATGCAAACTTTACTCCTGCTCAGTCACTAATGAGTACGAGAAACATTAGTACAACAGCATTTGCAGCATGTCAACATTTGTAGAGTATATGTGACAATTCATGAACATACGTACATATTCTCAGAATAATTTAGTCGAACTTCTCACTCAACTGCTGTACAAGCTATATGTTGAGCGAGTAACTCAGTTATTCTGAGAATATGTATGTATGTTCATGAATTGTCACATATACTCTATTCAGGGGTTTCAGTTCTAAGGTTTAGGTGCAGCATCTATATGCCGAATGAATGAAAAAAAAGTGTTCAGTGTTTATTATCTGCTCTAGCTTTTCCAAATTGTTGTGCGTAGATATGGTAATAATAATGGTCCAAAATGATGTGACATTGCATCATTTTAATTGGAAAACGTAAAACGTTATTGGGGGAGCACCCCCAAACATGTGCACCAAAGTCTTCCACAAACTATAGATCATCTGTTAAACATCTCAACTAATAAGCTGGTGAAATATTACAAAATCCTCTATAAACTATATGTAGGCGGACTATCCAAATAAAGTGCTTCTTAATGTAAATGTAAGAATCATTTAAGCTGATCAATCCAATCAGGATCTATCTGGAAATCTCATAACATGCATATTTTATTACTAGCACAAAATTATAAAACTACTCCTCCTCCTTTTAAGACATATAAAAGTATCTGCTTTGAATCCTAATTTATCTGATATTTAATATTCATTTGATATTTGACTGATCCACAACACAAGATTCAACAAACTACTTACAAATTCTTAAAAGCACATCCACTCCTTCTCCCTCTTTGAAAACTCCAGAATCTCTGAATATGCAAATGTGTTTCGTTTCAAACGTTTTAAATGCTAAATACAAAAAGATGTTTTCCACTGAAGTAAAAGTCCATTCTCAGTGGATGTGATGTGGAAGATTCGAGATTCCAAGTTGCATATTAAACATGCGTGTGCACGTTTGAAACTTAAAGGGATAGTTCGGATGTTTTGAAGTGGGGCTGTCAGGCACGGAAGAGAAGACTCTGTACTCTGCACGGGGACACAGCAAAACATATGAGAGGAGATGAGATGAACTTTAATGTCCCAAAGGTCATTTGTTTTGGGCAAAAGTGCAACGCAGAGCTGCAGTCAAGCAATACAGAGGGGATAAGATATTGCATGTAACCCAAGTAAGTGAAACATAAATTACATTGTAAGCAAACAGATACAATCTTAACAATCATAAGACATACTGCCTATAGCAGATATATTATATATATATTAATATATTATTTTAGACAGCTAAAAAGTCGATTTTAGTGTACGCTTTAAGTTTAAGTGCACGCTATATTTAGAATATGCTCACTGCTTTACCTTGCTGTCAGACAGCCCTGTGTAAGATTACACGGGGGACTTGTAGCCGTTCAGTGTTCTCGTCAAAGCCACCAGACTACTTTGATAAAAACAGTAATTTTACCTCGCAGAACGCAGGAGTTGCTGTTCTTCCGCTGCCTCCATCGGTTCGTTTGTTTGTGTTATTGTCACTTTAGTGTTTTAAAAAGGATAGAAACTAACAAAACGTAGACCAGACACTCCCGTGTTCTGTGAGATCAAATGTGAGAGCGATATAACAGCTTACTTTCCTCAGGCGGTCTGACAGCAAAGTAAAGTGGTGGAAAATATTCTAAATATAGCGTACACCCTTTTAGGTGTCTAAAATATGTTTTGCTGTGTGTCCCTGTCCACAACAGTACGTTGCTTATCTTCTGTGTCTGTCCTCCTGTCGGCTTCTCCAAACTGCCATCTACTGCAGGTAATACACTGACTGTGTACAAGTACCTCATACAACCTCACTGGAAAACATCTGAACTATCCCTTTAATGTGAGAACTTTCAGCAGAAATGCATCTGCATGTGTTATTCTGCACGGCGACGGTCCGACATCCAACAGAAGTAACAACAAGCAAAACTCATTTTTGAATGGACTTTAAATTCCCGTCATATAGAAACCAGCTCCTGGTGCCGACGCTCTGCTGCCCTCTGGTGTCTAACCTACACGCCTGCACTGTGAAATCAGATGCAACAGTCAGAATGTGATGTGACGCTTACACAGGATGCAAAGTCTGAAACAATTCAAGTCTGATGTGTATTGATCCAGGGATCAACTCCTGACTTCAGTAAACACAACACAGAGCTGGTGCATTGTTTGATTATTTGAAAAAAAAACCTGATAAACAGCGAAGCTTGTAGACCAGTCCCACGGGATGAGTAAAATCTAGTCAAGTGTCCTACCTCCTAACTCCCTCCATAACTGAGCTGACACACTCTTTTGTTTGGAAGTTCTTTGTTGTCAATACCTATAGAATACAAATCTACCGTGTGACAAGAAGGATGCAGAGTGCGAGGGGGAAACACGTACTTTAAATGCAGCTTTGAACTCCTCTCCCTCCTGAGTCTCTCTGTAGAGATGATAAACAAATACACAGAAGCTTGTGTGGGAACACACACTCCACCTCAAATCAGTTTGATGAAAGTGCTCCCATAACACACACACACAGGACAAAGAGAGAAAAACAGAAGTGCCATTAGAAAAACATGAACAGTACATATTATATACAACAGCCTGTCACGCTGAGCCGGTGAATGGCACAGACACTGGAATAACTTTTAGGAATATGTGCATGGATATGTATTTTATGTGCAGTAGACCTCCCCGAGATTGATGCTTGACAATCTCTGAGACACCTCACACTACCGAGACAAGGACACGCTGATGGCACACTGCTGCCCGGATCATCAGGAGATAACGACCCTGCAGATGATCGATTTTATGCAGCAGATGAACTTGAAAGCAGCTGTAGTACTTAATAATCCTGATTCATTCTCAAAACTATGAAGTCAAGCTCCAGAAGAATCCTGGATCCTGCACTTATAATGCAACTCTACAGTGTCGTGTCATTTGTTGTTGCAATGTGACAAATTGCAACTAAGATGTTAATGCTGGATAAATAACAAGTTGTAAATTAAATTACTATGGGAATCTTTTAAAGTCACGTTAGAATTTAGAGTATTTGGAGATTTCTGTCAGTTACTAAACTCTTATTTATTATAGGAATATTATACGAGCGCTCATGATTTACTTAATGATTGTACTTGTTTATCGTTTCCCACCACATTTTTTATTTTACAAGCATTCATAATAACAACACATCTCCCACCACATTCAGAGAAGAATATGCACAATCACTTACCAATTTTTGTTATTTTGTATGCACACAGAAATGGAAAAGCTAAATAAGTGTGTTGAATAAATGCCCACTTTGTAACACGGCCGTTCTTTACCATAAAGTGACATCACCGGGGTCATTTTATCAACAGATCCCTCCAGTATGGAAACACATTTCTGCCAGGAAAAAAAAAAAGATGAAAACTCAAAAAAATAATGACAAACTTTCTCAAAAAGTCATTATTCTGCGGTACTAAAGCAGCGATCACACAGAGATTAACGCCTTGTTAAAACAAAACAGAGCAGCGCACGTGGAGAGCGGCTCTGCGTGCACAACCAGACGATCAAATGTGACACGTGTTCTCATAAACCGTTCGTACAATATCATACGAAAAGTATTGCACAGGATATAACATATACAAACATGTCTTCTGGTTTAAATGCATGTCCTGGTCACGTGATACGCACGTCATAAATGTCGCAGTTAACGTTGTGAAACGGGACTCATTCGGTCGGTTTAGGCTACAAAACAATTTGGTTTGTTTAGTAAAAAAACACGAGGATTGCATTAAAATCCTTCGTACTTCCATTTTAAATACACGTGACGCTTGCGTGATACACGCAGACTCGAACTCTGGTCTCCTGGGTGAAAGTCCTGCGTGTGATCGAGCCAACCACCCAGAGCGTCTTTGTGTCTTTTAAACCTGAGCTGCATGTCTCATACAATTACGTGTTATATGTACAAATTACAGTGTATTACTTTTCGTAGTAATACTACAAACAGGTAATGAGAGCAGCCTGAAATGTGACTTGATTTGACTGGCTGCCTGGGCAGCGAGTGCTGCGACTCTGCAGCTTGCGCTGAAAAGTTGAGAATATTTGTACTTTTATGTGCATCTAAAAACAGCTAGAAAAACGAGACATGAGGAACGGTGTGATCGAAGTCATTATTTCGAGGAAGTTTCTCATTATAATGACTGACAGGATATTTTTCTCCATCACATTGGCGGGAATGGGCCTCCATACTTACATAATAATCTTTAAATCTGCAATGTTTCTAACAGTAAACTTGCATTACTTGAATGTAGAGAAAACGCTCTAGCTGTCAAAAGCGTTTCACTAATGAACATCTCCAACAGAAGTGCAGAGATCACACTAATCATATCCTGCTGTCTAAAAAATATTAGCAAACATAAACTTCTTCAGCAAGCAACAAATATATCACAAATCTAATTATTAACTGCATTTTGAGAAGAGCTGGGGAGGTCAGATAAACAAAACAAGAATATATTTTAAATTGTGAAAAAAAACAAAATAAATCCCAGCAGACCAAAGCGTGGTATACCAAGCAGATTGACTTTATTTGTATCTTCCATGATAATTAATTGTCATCATCATCGCCAGGACCGCATCAGTTAACAGTGTTATTGCCACCAGCTCCATTACCTTCACCGTCTGCATCCACTCAAATGAAATAATTACATTATCTTAAACAGGCCAGTGACAACAGCTATAATCTGGTGTGATATTGACAATCTCATTATCAGTTACATATTAATTAGCTTAAATACTGAGGACATTTTGCTCGACGGTGCTTGAACAGAAAGCCCATTCCTGGCTTTACACATCACTGTGTAACACAATAATGCATTGTATGTGACATTATTGTTTGAACTCCATAGAGGCTGCATGTACATAACAACTACATTGTGGTAACAGTTCATTTGTTTGACAGCTCACAGGTAATCCAGCAGCATTAAATATTCAGCAGGAAAGAAAACCAGGATCCTGAAATGTCAACGGAGAGAGAGAGAGCTTTAAAAAGCTACGTCACGATTTGAGGTTTTGACATGAATATAGTTTTATAGCTGTATTGTCCAATGGTGATACTCGACTAACAATCAGGTGACACAGCACACGTTTAAGCTTCATTAGTTACTGCGTCTCTGACATTTTTAAAATCAACAGACTATAATCTGACCCAGCCCAGTCGCCAGAATACAATGTTGGCATTTTAAGTTTCTGCAAACCACGGATATGTTACATTAGTATGTTTCATACATATCATATCTGATGCAATTCAGATGTTTATGAGCTTGAAAATCTGGTGTTTTTTAAAGAGAGGTTGGGACATTTGTAGACGAGGATGTGGTGACAAAACAGAGTATTTTCTAACGAAAAATCAGGACATTTCCAGCTGTGATTGTGGCACCAAAACAAAGTATTTTCTAATGAAAAGTCGGGACATTTCTATCCGTGGTTGGGGCAACAAAATCATGCATTGTTTAAAGAGAGGTTGGGACATTTGTAGACGAGGTTGTGGCGACAAAACCAGGTGTTTTTTAAACAGAGGTTGGGATATTTGGCGACAAAACTTCCTTTTTCCTAATCCTAACCAAGTGGTTACCTACCACACGTTAACCAGCCTTGTCACAACATAAAATTAAAAATTAAAATGTAAATAAAGTTTTACGTTTCAACATATCCGCTACTATAAAACGCACAAATGCAATGCATCCGTGGTCTGCAGAAACATACCATGCCGACATGTATTCTGGCGACCCGGCTGATCTGACCCTGATCATAAAATTAGCCTCGACCCAGACACTGAATATCAGCAGGCTAATTATACTGACACTGATGTATTGCCTTTAACTCAGAAGAGTTCTTCCGGACACACGTGATTATCAGAGTTTTTACATCCAGTCATCATGTTGTATGAACACACAGCTGCTCATTGTTCCAGTGCAAAAACAGGGCGGTGATATCGTGTATCACACAGACACAAGGCTCAGTAAAGCTACAATACAGGTTCTGCACGATGGAAATGATTTAACAGAGCAGCACAAACGTGTCTGTGGATGAAAACAGACAGTAATGTTGGCTGCTGTTTGTAGTTCTGAGGGAGACGTGTTAGTGCACACAAATTCACATTAAAGTGTCTGAGGTCAGAGGTCAAAAGAATACCCTGAATTCTGTTTTTGGTCAATTTTTTTTTTTTTTTTTTACGTAACATGAATTACAATAGCTGTGCATGAAACATTACTTCTGTATTTGTTACCTGATAGTTTGTAGTATCCGCATTAGACTGACCCAAGTGTTTCTGAAAATCAAAACACAGGAAAAAAAAATGCAGCTGGAATTCATGTGATCTCAAGTCAAACCAACTCTAAACATGTTTTTTACAGTGTTCGACAGACTCGGTATGACTACTCGACTCGTCCCCATGACCACAAGAGAAACAGTAACAGTATTGACAACAATACATCGGTCATAATTGCTAGAGCGTTTTATAAGATAGTCAAGTGATGATGATTTTAAAAAAAACGTGGGAAACAAGAGCAGAATGTTGTGCCCGCGCAAAAAACAAAGAAACAGCATGTGAGCACAAGAAAACAGGTGTGTATTTTAGAGTGGTCTTTTCAAATGTTGATCACAAACAAAACCTCCTCCTCTCTGTCGTTTTATTTGCGTCGTGGAGCAACACGGCCGGAGAACGCAGTGGAAATGGAGGCTCAGTCACAAAATGCAAAATGTATCTAACAGTGCCGACATGTGAATGACTGGAGCGCCCGCTGCTCGTGGTTATAAGTTCAGAAAGCTGCTTAGCAACGTCCACAAAGTGCGGGGGGGGGGGGGGGGGGGGGG
>JAOVVB010102790.1:0-13010 GCA_028570985.1 Heterobranchus longifilis | reverse complement strand
ATCTCACAACCCATTCAAGGCAAGTACCGAGCTGAATCATTAGGGATTGCAACACCTAGTCCTATTAAGCAATCTGTACTACAGATGCAAACTACAGATGTTCATTTTTTTTTTCTGACCAACAGCCGACCCTCGTTAACCGATCATTAACCATTAAGCAACAAACAGGCAGAGACACAGTTCACCCGGCTCACATATACATGTTCAGCATCCGCAGCCACAATGTTGCATGCGCTGTTGTGTGGACACATACAGCCACCGTCCCAGAATGGAACCGCTCGTGCATCCGGTAAATGCCCTCGAGGTTGTCAGCTGTGTGTCTGCCTGGCATACTGTGTGTGTAGGACGGCTGATTTAACCCAGAGGCCCTCATCGATACAGTGGCATCATGTGTCACGTAGATCTCTGCTGTGAGCGCCGTCCAGCAGTCGGTTGTGAGAGCCACAAACGGAGCAGAAAAACTTGCACTAGCAAGTTAACTAGCAGTTAAAAGTAGATTGTACAACCTATTTTTCTTTTTTTTATTACCTTTTCATTTTTATTCTAATAGTATTGTTTTTAACTGTTTAAGTGACAGTAATAATCGATCAAAATTCTTAAAGTCGGTTAAGGGTTAAACAGTTAATTATTAACACCCCTAATTAGTACGACATGATTGTCAGTATCGATACGTTTTCAATATGTTTAAAACAATATGATATTCACATTCAGTGGTATCGAAAGTATACAGAAGCTATAAAAGAAAATATTCAACCCAAGGCTGCACAGATGAAACAACAGTGTTGGTGTGTTCCGTGACTTTTTCTGTACCAGCAGTGTGTGTAGGTTATTCATTAAAAAAAGACAAAGAATAGATTTATCCTATTTTATGTTCCAAGGACTTTTTTTTTCTTTTCGCCGTGGTATCCAAATAATTTTTTTTTTTTATACTAAAATTGTATCAAAGTTTTAACATTCTGGTATCGTGACAACCTTACAACATGAACATAATTGTTAGAGATCATGCCTTTTGATGATATGTTGTCTGTTTATAGTCGACATCAAAGTCAAATCAGGGAAACAGAGTTTTAATCATCATAGATGTCTAACTTCAAACCACAGCTGCTCGGTTACTCCACACTCAAAAGAAAAGTACCCATCCGCAAAATTCATCACAGAACTGTCGGGCAGTTTGCCAAACATCATCTCTGAAACAGACTCTGCTGGTCAACCTCCCTGCACTCAGCTGTTCTTCTGATATTATGTTATCGACCACGGTCTTCAGTGTTCCTGATTGAACTGCAAGTGTCCCCCCCCCCCCCCCCGCTATCATTCATCCCGTCTACTTTTCTGCTCAGTGTTCCACGGTGACACAGCAGACCTGATCTAAGACTGCGATACCATTCATCCTGATACCAGACCACTGGTGTGTAAGGCTGGTGTTAGTCAGCGTAGAGGCTGGCAGGAATTACACCAGTGTTTGCCCGTCCGAGGACAGTAAAAAAAAAAAATCTTCGGTGATGGATGGCAGCAGTGGATTCAGCAGAGGAAACATTTACATGCAAATAATAGCATCTGTCTGCTGGCTACTCACGCATGAGATGCACAAATTCTTGCATGTACGCAAACATCAGACAACGTGCAGAAACAAATGTGGAAAATACACACAAGTGCACACAACAGAGGTAATGAGATGATGTATGAGAGCTCTTAAGCCTCAATCCAGAGCCTCCTTTACGCCACTCTCCACTGGTCTTTCTGTACAAGAGTGTGTCTGTGTGTTTCTCGGTTTCTGTCTGTCTCTTCTGCTTTCCTGTCTCTCTCTCTCTCTTCCCTTCTCTAAGTGGAAGTAAGGTATGATTGGAGTGCTCAGAGCCATTGTGTTTAATAATACCAGATCAGACAAGGCAAGAAGCAAGGATGGAAGATGCTTTTGACAGTTTGCTTTGTGTGTTTGAAATCTGAGGATTACTGACGAAAAAAAACAACGTTTTTTGTCTCCGTTTTGTTTTTTTTCCCCACCAGGATGTTGAATCTGTCGAGAAAATGACTTTAAGATTACAATTGGAAACACTGTTTATACCTTTCTGAAACCTGCTGCCTCCACTAGACAGAAAAAACATTGTTTGACAAGGAGAGGTGAAGTTTACCTCTGCTAAGGGTAGTGAAAAATACTGCGCGTTACAACAGTGATTCCCAACCCGGGGTCAGGTCACAAGATGTATCGGAGGAGTCGTGAGGTGATTCAAAGCTCATTTATGCTCCCTTTACGTACAAAAACTGATAAGTTCATTTCAAAAGATGTCACCGTCACTGTCCACATGCTTCCGTGCATCTTTTACAGCACGTTGGCCATAGATGTTAAGCAATACATCCGCCAGAAGGCAAAAGTGAGTCAAAACATTTCTGACAACAACAAACAGGACGGTGGAGGAAGTCGTAATAATGTACCTCTCAGGAAAGAGGGAAAAGCGGAGACAGCGTTGTAGACGGCAGTGGTCTGTGAGCCCATTAAATACATCCATATAAAAAAATATTTCTATATCTATTAAATCATGTATTAATACATCGCCATTCCGTTCTGCCATTTTTTTTTTTCTTCCTCGTGTTCTATGGTCGTGTCGTGTGGTACTGCTCCGTTAAGTCTGTATCTGTAAGCTTTCAGAAAACATGCAGAAATACGAATGAAATGAACACAGAGTACGGACAGAAGGCTCTGTCTTTATCTATATACATATCTAACATTGAGCATAAATGAGCCTTAATGAGACAAAAAAAGAAGAAAAAACATCTGCTACTCAAATTTAAATGTAGAAATTGAAATTAGTAGGGCTGTCACAATAACCGCAATACCATGCTTGACAAGTTATATGTTCACGTTTATTTGCTTTTTTTTTTATGACGCTAGGCCCTTCTTGTTTTACACTTCAGTGCTTGTGTATTGAATGTTAAATAAATAATAATGAAAACAAGAGTTAAGAGTGTAATTTACAAGTAAACAAACAAAACAAAGGTGGTCTTAAACAATTGAATCGCTCCGTCCAACGTTTCCATTCACATACCCTACAACAGTGGAGCAATGCCCACACACTGTCCTCGTCTTACACGCAACGCTCTCTCCGTTGCTGTTGTTGCTGACCGGGGGCAAGCGTGTCTTCCAGCTCAGTGTTTCATTTGCACTCGCCAGTGTGACTGACTCGCACGACAATGAGCTTGTTATGCTAACCTCAGCACATGTTGCTAATAGCTAGCAGCTAACAGTGTCCACGACACCCCCGACCCCTTCTCACACACACACACACACACACACACACACACACACAGGAGTAATGAGTCAGACATTCCATGCATATAAAATACACTTTATCATATTTATTTTATTTATATATATATTTTTTTTTATATATGAATATATTGTTTATGGTTTTTATTGTTATTATTGCCATTAGTAATTTTCCCTCCTACATTATCTTCTTATCTGTATTATTATTATTTCAATTAACAATTGCTACAACTGCCAGAGACGAGACTGTTGTTGTTGTTGTTTGTTTGTTTGTGTTTGTTTGTTTGTTTGTAATAGATCTGTGTCATATGGATGACTGTCATCTCTTATACATGTTAAATCAACAAAAAATAACCTATAAAAAAAAAAAGTGTCCAGGCAGAACTCACGCTTGCAAAATTTGGTTCTGCATTACATGTATCAATCTACATGCCACATATGCAATATGGACAGCATGCTATTTATTGAGCCACCCTCAATCACAGCAGGGGAAATTCCTTCACCGCTACCATCCAAATTGAAATTGTAGCTCTTCAGGCCTCCAACAGTTGAAGTCAGACAGTCAGATGAAGCAATTGGAGTGTTTTCAAGGAGAAAATAACTCCTTGGTTGAAGTGCTCTCAATTTGTAGACACATTCATGTGATGAGCTGTTGCAAGCACACACACTTCATTTTAAGGGGCCACTAGCCCAAAAAGCTGTGAATCATTGTGCTTATACTACCACTGGCCTTGAGCAGGAGTCATAATATAATGTAGAACACGAATTGTCTTGTCTTTTGCAGTTAAAAATGTCTGAGTGCTGTTGAAGCATGAAGCTGGTACTCCCTTACTGCTTCGCCAACTTTTTAACATGATGAAATTACATTACTTGAACAAGCAATATGAACTGTCTGTCAATGTGATGCCACAACTGCAAAAATACTGACATTAAGAAAAGTTTTGTAAGTCATGGTGTGAATCAGGTTTGTGTACTGCAAGATATGATCTTTAGATAAGCGGTTTAGAAATGGTAGGTATGATGTAACTCATATATCTGTCCAAACTCCGGTGCAGTAGTGGCTGCTCAGAACAATTAATGTCATATTGTTGAATATGGAGTTTCATTTTTGACCTTGATAACACATATGTGTCATAAAATAATTGAAGTTCACTTTGGCTTGTCATGTCGATTAAAGAAATATGTCAATTTAAGAGTTGTTATTTGTACAACTTCACTTCCAACAACTTGTGCAGCTGGGTCAATGTCATCCATAATTCTTTAAAATTGATTCTTGTTAAGGCACAAGGTCCAAAGTCTGGGCTCTGATTGGCTCGGTTGGTTTTCCAACTGGGCAAACAAGCTTCAATAAGCCCAACATCAGACCTATAAGAATTGCAGGGGGAAAAAAATCAAAGATATGGGCGCTAGGGATGCCACGGTGGGGAAATGTTTCCACCGTGTTGCCAACACCGGTATTACTGGATACACCATAAACGCACCACGGATGGATGAGCTCTGGTGGTGTTTTTGCTGCACAGCCCATTTTGTCAGCCAGCAGGTTCAGAGGCGCTTCTGCCCGCTTCCCAAAAATGTAAAATTAAAACATTAAATTGATGTAATTAACGTTAACTTCACTGATCCTTTATTAAATAACACGAATCATCATCGATCACAGGAGACAAACAGCGCTGTGATGGCAGACTGACAGCAGACCCACCTCACGTTAAAAACGCCTCTTTCAAAGCATGTATTCAACAAAAAGGTAATATGTTTAACAAACCGTGATAACTTAATAATCATTTAATAATGTAATGTAATAATGTAAGAAGCATAAATTAGTCCAAATGAACACCTTCGCTCCTCTAAGGATCTGAAACTGTCGGGTCTCTCTCTCCAGGCTGTGAGGTTTTCTCTGCGAGCTGCAGGTGAATCTTGCATGAAAACACACTGATATTCTGTTACAAACGATAAAGATATATGATATAAATTGATCTGACTCTTCACCTGTTCTCTTTGACACTAACTTCTCTGCCATCGTCTTGTCGTGAAAGTGAAATCTGACTCCGCTGCAGGGCCGTGTCTAGAAGGCAACACTAGATTTGTGCAGCAGACACGGGGTGTGCGCAGCAATAAATTAACTAAATGGTGTATAATCTCTATTAAAAAAGCAGGCGGTGGTGACGGTGGGCTAGTAGTGTAATCGGTGTATGCCCCAACACACAATACTCTAAGCCAATCAGTGCAGTGGGTCATGAATAAATGTTGTGTTGTGTTAATGAACCCCAAACATACTGTTTCAAAAGAGGCTGGTGTGGAACTCTGAAAAACTTTTTTTTTTTCCAAACCTGATCGACTTCTGGTGAGACAAATGTTAATGCGTTCATACCACCATAACACCCACTTTTAAAGTAATGGTGTACTGCAAAGTTAAAGTTCAGTCATTATCTACTCTCCCCAGTTTATAGGATCACCAAACACATTTACAGCCAATTACCCCTTGCAACTGTTGCAGTTAATGGGTCCAACATTTTACTTTTTCAACAACTTTCTCCACACAGCCTTAACCACAAAATCCAAAAGTTATGTCACCAAATCAGGGTCTGAAATTAAATTGTTTTTGTATTTTGTTTATCTGCAACTCTTGAAATATATGCACTAAATAAAGGAATAACATTTAGATCATTTACACATCATTTAATGTAAATAATGTTGTCATTCAATATATCTACGCAGAAAACATTACATGCATGGTAAATTCATTTTCACTTCATTATACGGTTCTGTACACATGCATGTGCATACATGAATGTGCCTGCCGACATGCAAAACATGTACTATTCACTGTTGTAATGTTTTCAAGCATAGACACAGGAACTTTTCTTGGGTCATTTATTCATGGACAAACTGAAACCTACACTGTGCATTTACTACCACAATTTTTACTGTTCATTTCTTCTCTGTTCCGATCGCCAACAGCTGTCTGCCGAGCACATCCACCATAACTCTCTCTCTCGCTCGACCACACACTCGCTACGCACTGAACTATTCCTTCAGATAAAACTGATAGGAAAACTAGTGAAGTTGATACAGTAACGAGTGGGTGTGTATGTGTGTGTGTGCATGTCTTTTTATTGATTCATTGCTTTGAATTCGGTGAACTTACTAACGAATAAGGTTCTACAGCCAATAGCGTTGCTTTTATAAAACAGTTGCGAGTGACTTTCAAATGCGTAGCTCTATCCCATCATACGCTAAACTTACTAAACGTGTCAGTTTGTTGTGCGTTTTCCCTGTCCAATTTTACCCACTGATTTCAGACCCTGCACCAAATGCTCTCTGGGTTGCTCACAGCATATTATTTACCATCATACTTATGAGAGGATGCTGAGACGGGACTGCTGCGGCTAACTCCATGTTTGCCCGGTGAGTGATCCAATGAACTTTGACATTTGGGAGACTGCTAGATAATGGCTAGAATGTTCCTTCTGTGGAGGGACAATATTCAGATAAGCCAGCAGAAACAAATTAAGTGGATGGTTTTATGGAAATGTGTATGGTGGCATGACCTTGTCACTGACACTGTAGTGTGCACCAACACTTGTGCACACGTGCATTTGCACACATCTGTATTCCCCTCCCTTCTCACACTATGCATAAACAACCACTAATGCATGTGTATATGCAAATATGTCCCAAATACAAACATCAAATGTTCCTATAATTCCTATACATCCACACAGACACACTTTCAGTGGCAGAAAGCCACACACACTCTTCAGTTTCTGTATTAAACCTCGACAGACAAATCCTCCACCTACTGCACTCTGAACAGCCTGCAGGGGAAGACAGGAGGATTGCCCCTGCTCTGGTCTGATGAATAGACTCCTCTGAGCATCATCTTTACCTTCGATCTCTGCTAAAGAGCTCTCAAAAGGTCTCGTCTTTGTCTTGGTGTCCAAATTGTGCGTGTGTGTCTCTTTTTTTTCTATCTGCAAAGCAATCTCACACATCCACAGCCAGCAACCTTCTGTCCAATTACGTCTCTCCCTGTTAACTGTGTATCATTCCAGTAGATGTTTTCTCCTTCTCTCTGCTTTGCATATAAATTGCTAAACATGGTTTCATGATGTCTGTCAAACCAAAGTACTCAGACGCTGGAAACAAACACCGACGATGGAGCAACAGAGCATAAAAAAAGACTACAACAAGATGAAGAACAAACAAACACACACATACTGTATGTGTGTGATGCAGCAGCAGAGACTGGGATTCCTTACAAAGTGCTTGTCTAACAAATCTCTCAGTGGCACATTAACCACCTGTGATCAACAGTCCACCATGTGTGTCAATACAGCAATCCAATGGCCAACAGCTCAACTTTTCACTGATTTGTTCAGGCAGAAATCTAACTTTCAACAGGGGGAACAATAGAAGCCTAATAAAGATTAAGAAGGTGGTCTTGACTGTGATTACAATACTGGCTTTTTGGAGAAAAGGTCACCATCTGTGTTTGTGTTTCAGTGTAGAGTGCGTTCGAACAGGCGAGTGTTCATTTTATGTTTGTTTTTTTGGAACAGTGAGACAGATCACACGACAAAAATGATAAATGCTGGCGTAATAGTTCATCGTAGTGTGTAAGTTCCACCAATCTTTTTCTGATTGTTCTATATTTTTAATTTAATAAACTTTTATCTAAGATTCTGTTTGGTCTTTGCTTGTTACACATCTGAAACTTGCCCTCTGAAGTCTGATGATCCCACGATGAAAGCTACTGCTCAGTACTTCCCAAACATGCATTTTAACTAAAACCTTACTATTTACCACGCTTACACATAAACAGTCTCACGCATGGACTAGTAGTGCCCCCTATTACTTCAATTCATCAAGACTTTACTCAATTTTTGGATTCTCCGTTCACCGTGGAGAAAAACAAAGTTTTCTTCACGGATTCAACGTAACACTCAGTGAGTAATTTTTTTATACAAACGCAAACATTTTGCGAGTGAAATGTTCCTTTAAACATATAGATCCCAAAATGTCAAACTCTTCCATTAAGGTAGTGTTTCTGTTGACCTAAAGGACATTGGACCAGACGTATAAACAGTATGCACGCACAAAAAACATGCATATATGCCATACACCACACAAACTGATATTTATGAAAGGAGAATATGCAGTGAGAATGTGTGCACCTCATGCATACTCCTACTTGCCAACCCTCCTGATTTTCCCCAGGAGACGATTTTCCTGTTTTTCATTGCCCTCTCCCAGTGTCTTCCCGGTGTCACATTTCTCCCGTATTTCTCCTGATTTATGACAAATTTTCACATTTTTTCCTTTATAGCGCTTTGGTTTCAGAATCCTCACGATTTTTGAGGTCGTAAGGTTGGCAAGTACATGCATACTTCAGACCAGGCGTACACAGTTTTCTAAAGATAGCTGCAGGTGATATGATAAGGAGGTTGTTTTTAGGTTGTTTGCCAATTTCACTGATCGTGTTATTATTTTTGCAGTCTACACAGTGTTCTGTAAAATGTCAATCAAAGATGAAAAGAAGAAGAAAACTTCATTTTAAATTTATTTATGAGTGAGGAATTTCATCAGTTTTATTTACATTTGAGCCATCATCTCCTCAAATTAATGATCGTTTAGTCTTATCCTGAATAGTGAAGCACTTTGTAAATTCTCTTTCAATGCGAGCTGTATAAATCATTGAACATCCTTCCGACGTTTAAATAATGATGACATTATTGCAATGATGGTTTACAGGTACAAGTGATAATTTAGTGATATGGGTGATATAAATGGCCACAGCCATGTGCAAACGAGCTGTTGGAGAACTTACACTTCTTATTTGGTGTTCTTCTCATTGACCGATCTAATGAGTGCTGGAGCAGGCCTATATTTCGATATGCAAACAGATGTTCAAGAGCATTTCTACATCCAGAAAATGAGACTTGTGCATGTGCACCCAGTTCCATAATTATTGAGATTCATTAAACAGAACGAGGCATATGTGCTGCTTTATAAATCGGACAAAAAACAACGCATATGCATATTTCTGTCTTTGTCTGATGTTTAGTTGTGAATCTACAGAGTTTTAAGTACCAGTCCTCAGGTGCTTCTGTTTGTCTGGTTACTTTGTGTGTGTGTGTAGTTTGCCTCAAGGTAAAACTTCAAGGCTGAATTTGGCTTTAATCATTCCATTATCCATTTTATTCCTGTGGTGTCTGGTCATCCTTTATAGTGTTTGACCCTACCATTAATGTTCCCTGGCTTTCTGTTTCATTGTTAATAAAGCTGCTTATTAATACTGTTCTTAATAACCAATGGCAGTAAATTCTTAACCGTTTAATGTGTCTTTCACAAATCAAATTGCTCATCAATACAGCGGATTGTAAACAGGGAATCCAAAATCAGCAAACCACTCCCCTCCGTTGAATCCTGACATACACACAACTGTTAAACGAGAAAAGAAGATAATCTCCAACCACACGCAGAAATACATAGAAGGAAATTCTAGAGCACCAGTTTTTACCCGGAATGTTCTGGCAGTGCACAAGTTGTTGTCAGCTGTAGCATGCTAGTCAGCCCGGTCAGCAGGGTTGTGCAGACAGACGATGATCTCGTGGATCGCCTTTATTCAGAGTGATCGCCAATAGTCAAATGTCAAGACGATATTTTGCTCGTTTTCCCATTAATGTAGGTTATTAAATTATTACTATTATTAGTAGTTGTAGAAGACTCCCAGTAGTAGTATTCAATTAATATTAAGTTTAATTTGCTCCATCAGTTTCACTTCAGCATCCTCCACAGAGTCCGCACTGAAACACCTGCCACACGCACACACGCGTCGCACGACTTATAGTCGACTAGTCTACACTCCCAATTAAGCCCAATTGAATCTATAAGGTTAAACATCATCTGAAAAATATTGCGTATATTATCAGAGCCATTTGAAATCGTTAATCACATTTTTCAATAACCAAATCATATTTCAAATGCCGCCGAAATCAAAATGCGTCTACTCTGCCAGAGCAGCTGCGGTCACCCCGTTCTTGAATACGCCTCACAAACCCGGTGCGTGGTGTGATATTTCATTTGATGAAATGGCAGTTAGTTAGCTAGTAAGTTAATAGTTTCAGTGTGCTGCTGGACCATCCAGTGGATCAAGAGAGAACCAGACTGAAAGCAGACGCTGTTTGAGGAGGTGGTTGACGGGGACCGGCCGATCAGGAGAATGTGACGGGGAGGAAGTCAGTAACTGGCCCACCCTCATAATCCAAAAATAACAAAAAATAAACTGCAACCACAACTTAAGGCCAACAGCAAATACTACTGTAATGTCAATATTGAAATGTAACCTCTTATGTTTTCAGAGGGCAGAAAAATCTTAAGTTAACTTTAAGTTAACTTTTTTTTTTTTTTTTTTAAATCGGCCTCCTGCAAACTGTTAAAGGTTTTTATCCAGAAACACCCGTCTGTTTCATGCTCTGGCTTCAGAGATGAGCACAGGCAGGTGAAAATATGCATTACTCAGCCACCTAAATAAATAAAATGTATGCATTATAGGAGCGCAGCGGTCAAAGAGAGAGAAGGCCCGCTGCGCACAGACAGAGAGAGAGAGAGAGAAAAGAGAGGGGAACAGATAGGTGAAAGATGGACTAGTGCGCAATGTTTCTGTAAGTTATTAATATTACTGGGACCACTGCATCACTTTTTGACCCCACCGACGAGTGCCGGCTGTCCCCACACAAGACGGCAGCTCGGCTCTGTGACTACCTCCGCTGCTCAACAACTCTGTCCTCCCCGAGTCCATCTCCAAAACTTTTATACAGGAGGTGAGGCGTACTAAGGGCGCAACATTCACAGCTTTAACAGGCTACTTGTAAAAGTGGTAGAAGTCTTAAAACAAGCGGAGAGACTCGATGTTCTCAACTCGCACAACTCAACATCCGCTGGGAAGGGGAGCGCTTGATTTACAACACAAGGCACAACGGGAGCAACATTGGTAGAGTCGTTATGAGGCACAAAACCGTTTTATGTCGATTATCTTGTTTTGATCATCGAGGGAAGCCAAAATCGGAATTGAAAAGAAAATCCAATTAATCTACTGCAGAGTATAACATAATATACTGTACTGAATCTATCTATCTATCTCTCTATCTATCTATAGATAGAGAGATAGATCTATCTATCTATCTATCATAGACATGTGCACAAACATACAGCTTTAATAGTTACATGGCCGATCACAGAAAATTGAAAAAATAATCTCTCCAGGGCTGACACATACAGACACGCACGCACGCATGCACGCACGCATGCACGCACGCACGCACGCACGCACATGCACACACACGGGTAAGGGGTGGGGGGGATAATGTTTTCTTGTTTTTCTTCATTTTCTTGCTGTTTTATTCTGACTCATGAAGAATTCTGTCAGAAGTCGTCTTTGAAGAGTTTGGCTCAGTACCATGCTCTCTTGTCCTGTTTTTGTTGGTATTTTTCTTTCTAAATGTTAATGTGATGCTTATATGTGTACGAGTGTACATGTGTGTGTGGTTGTTTGTGGTTTGTGGAGTCCTTGGGGTGGTGTTTACAAATAAAGCCTGAAGCTGCCTGACAACAGTCATCATGATGTCCCAGCACTAATTAACTAATTAAAACATAAACAGAGAAAAACAGAAGTGTGGTGAGTAGACGTACAGACAGACAGACAGACAGACAGACAGACAGTAAGTTGCCGTCTGTAGCAAACTGAATGTATGCAGAATAAACTCTACAAGACTTCTCTGCAAGAAAACAAAAAATATATAGCAATCTAATGTTAACTTCCCAGCTACTTAGTGGAAAAGATCTTACTACTGGAAAGGAAATGTTACATGATTTTGAAAATAGCTGTATCCTTGTGTTAATTGTTAATCTAACATTTGTTTCATGAGTATTTTTTGTATCAAAATTCCTCCCCTTCTTCTTTTTGGAAAGTGTCAAAATATGTTGATGACTCATTTAAACTCAGGGACAGGTACATAAAGGTATCCAATCAAATGTGATTTGAATACTTGTATTTTCAAAGAATGTGGTTGAGGTTTCAGGCATGAAAGCAAAAAGAATTCTTCTGACTGAAATGTTTTTTCACGATTCTCCTTCTACAATTTGTATTTGTATCTGTATGATTGGTGCCCACATTAGGGTGTATACACTGTCTGGCACATGTCTTTTCATGTATTTTACTCCTGGTTCGAGTCTATTGAATTTTGATATCTATAAAAATATGAACACTTCAGAATACATGCATATATTGCATTGTTTATTTCTCTTCACTCACAATGACCCATGCTCGGTCCTTACAGCTCATTCATACAGCTCTATAATCAGTGTATAATCAGCAGTATTATGAAGAGACGGTCTGCACAAATATACATTTGTATAAGCAGTGTTTCCCACAGGAGACTCTGAATGGTCATCGTCATTGTGTATATATGAATGCAGATGACACAGTATAGATAAAAAATTGACTGTCTATATATCATTGTATAGATATGCGGACATCACCGCAGACTGACGGACTGAGGACAGTCTGCGCAATTGAGAGGGTGCAACGCAATGACAACACTCCAAATGTCTATCAGTGATTCTCAAAGTGGGATCTGTGGCATTTGTTTAATTCCTCTTGAATTTAATAGTTCATTTTCAAGGGTGACCTGATATAACTGCATAATCCTAAATGTAAAAAAAAAAAAGATACTGGAAAAATAGTCTT
>JAOVVB010102779.1:0-13010 GCA_028570985.1 Heterobranchus longifilis | reverse complement strand
CTGCTTTTTTTTTAAAGGAGACATATCATGCTCTTTTTCAGGATCATACTTGTATTTTGGGTTTCTACTCGAACATGTTTACATGCTTTAATTTTCTAAAAACACATTAATTGTCTCATACTGTCTGTACACCTGCATTCACCCCAATCTGAAAAGCTCTGTTTTAGTGCCTGTCTCTTTAAGACGCCCTCCCCAAAAAACCCACTCAGCTCTGATTGGCTTGCGAGAAAAATATGGCACGGTACACTGATAAATAAATATGCTGCTTCATCTACTTAAAAAAGGAAGTCAACTTTTTGCATCAGATTATTATGTAGATCAAGCAAGGCTAGATCTACATTATATTGTATTTATTAATATATTATTAATACTTTATTTTTTTATGTAAAAAATAAATTTGCAGGCAAAGTCAACTTAATTTTATTATGTAAATTAGGCAAGACTTGCAAAAGATTTAAGAAAATTATTTTAAGCTGTATTAATGAAATGTTAATTAATTAATGTGGTTACTTAATGAATTACACCTGCAGTTTCTGGGACTCACAACACTCATGGTTTCTGAACCTGTGGCTCCTTCCACTTCACAATTATATTGGAACAGAGTTGTGTGGGATTATGTAAAAACATCTTGCACAGTGTCTTGAGTTTTGAACAAATGCAGATTAACTTCAAAACTAGATGTATTTATGTAAAGATACAATCTTAATTTTTGATCGTTAATATCACAGATTTAATTATGCTACATTTACATCCACTCAGATTCATTTTTGTCAGTGTAGTTCTGAAGTTGTGGGAGGAAATACTCAGATGGGGGAGCGGTATATTCTAACGCGTCCTGCACTTGACATCAGAAGCAGGGCCAAATCTGAACGGCTTGTAGAATCACATATTTTCTGATCCGGACAACCCACAACAAACTGCCTGGTTTGTCTTATTTCACAGTTTGTGGGTTGGTAGGCACTGCAGATAACCAAATGTATGTGCACAAGCACTGAAAAAGTGTTTTTTTCACGATATGTCTCCTTTTAAGTTTTAGATGCTCTCAAGATCTCGCTATTTGACAGTTTTGATATTAAAATATGACATGTACCTTTCTGAAATGGATTCTATTGAGGCTGAAAATAAGCTCCTCTGCTTTGTTGCAGATTTTGAAGACAATTCTCAGTCGGAGTCACTAAGTCGGTGAGCACAATTCTCTTCTCGTGATCTGTAACGTGCAATTACAATTGACTTCCCGGCTCAAACCATTCTTCTTCCCTCCTCAGGGTTTCAAAAAGTGCTGCAGATGAATGGCCTTCATCAGAAGATGATGATGAATCGGCTTTAATCGAAAAGGTTAGTGCTATTTCTTTTTTCTTGTAAAGTGTGTTTTTCCTAAATTTCCTTCTGGCCTTCATTTCATATGCTGTCTTTCAGAAACCACAGAAGGTAAACCTAAGGAAAATGATTGCATCTAAAAGGGGAGAAGGTACTGAGAATCTTTTTTCACTTGTTAGTGTCCCTCCCGTAGTTTGTGTTTTTTTAGAAGTAATCTTTTATCCCTGCCTGCCCTGTAGCTTCTGCACTGCCTGACAGATCCTTGAGCGGTACAGAATCTGAGCCAGAGAGTGAGAATAGAGTCCAGAGAATTCCATCCCTCCCAAAGGCTTTACCATCCAGCAAAGCTCTGCAGCACCCAGTAGATCCCTCTCCCGATTCCTTCCTTTCCAAAGCACCCCAGATGACTTCTACCCCTCTTCCAAGCTACAGAAAGGTAAAATATTTGTGTTGAAGCTTTGCCTCTTGCATTTCTATAACATCTTTCTCTCCTTCTATTTTTTCCCCCAAATGCTTATAACAAGCAGACGAGAAAAGCAAACACTCAGAGCAGCCTTCAAGTAGCAAAGCAAGATCAGACTCTCAAGAGGGAAGTCCAGAAGCAGAGGACTCTGAGGAGGAAGTTGGAGAGGGAGAAGAAGAAGAAGAGGAGGAGGAGGAAGATGAGGATGATGATGATGATGACGACGATGATGATGAAGATGAGGAGGAGGATGACGAGGAAGAGGAGGAGGATGATGAAGATGATGATGATGAGGAAAGTGAAGAGGAGGATGGGGAAGAGGATGAGGAAGAGAATGAATGCGAGGAGGAGGACGATGACAAATGTGTGGCTTCTGTCGAGGCCAACACTACTGAATTTGAAGATATACAAAAACCCTCTGTAACCGGTGCCCTTAAGATTATTGACGGTGCTAATGCTGAAAACATACCTGGTACTGACATCTCTTACAACAGTGAAATCAGTCCTGGTATTGTAGGTGCCTCAGAGAACGATGCCAAAACAGAGAAAAATGACACTGTCTGTCCTGCTGGAACAGCAAGTTATGCAATGCCAGCAACACTGGATGTAGAGGAGGATTGTGTCGTGTCAGCCATTAGAGTAGAATCCAAATTTTCCGATGAAGATGACAGCCTCGGGAGGGAATGCGCATGGGCATCAGACCTAGGTTCAACAAGAGGTCCCACACCGTCCAGACATCACACAGGAATGTGTTCACCTACTGCGATTAAAGAGGAAGAGTTTGAAAGAGAGATGGAAAAGGATGATGGTGACTTCTGGAGCAATAAACAAAACAGCGGTGATAGAGTGAGCAATGATGGTGATCAGGAAGAGGATAATCAAACGGGAGGATTCGGTCGCAACACAGTTCTAGCAAATCCAAGAAATGTGGTGCCTGAAGATGGAGTTGAAAACACAGATAGCTCCTCTGTTGCTGGATCAAACAAAGAAGCTTTCAAAGAGGAGAAACGCAGATCCTCATGGGGCTCCTCATTAGAGGACAGTGACACTGACCTACCCAAAGAAGAGGAGAGAAACAACGAGACGCTTGATCAGAAAAGTGATGTTCAAGCATTAGATTTGCAACCAGAAACAGCAACACTGCATTCGAAATGCTCATTACCTCAACCAAACGAAAACCACCCGGATACCTCACAGGGTTCTCCATCACCAGTGGTACCGTCTCCAAAATGCGTCTCGCCTCAGCCAGTGATAGATAAACCTATGTCCTCTTTGGGATTATGTTCAGCCAGCACCCCTCAGTCCAAAAACAGACCAGCAAAAGCAACAGTAGATGACTCAGAGTGGGATTCTTCTTCTGAAAATAATGACCAAAATGATGATGGCTCCTTCATTAAAGGTGATGTGCAGTCACCAGTTTCTAAAAGAAGTATTGTAATGGCAAACCAGACTGGAGAGCAGCAGTGTTCTGTTGGCTCTTTGGAAGAAGAAGATAAAGAAAGCATTGGAAAAGAGTCAAATGACCCCTCCCCTGCAGTGTCACCAGTACCTGAGGATGAAAAAACAACCAGAAGCCAAATACCAGATAACGATGACGTTGAATCAATCGGCCAGTCATCACACGTCAAAGTCAAATTAGACTCAGAGATTGAGAAAGGCAACGATAGCAGCTGGGATGATGATGAAAGTGATGAGTCAGAAAAGCGGAAGACGATAGTGACAAAGGATGATGAAGTCGCATCCTGTGGTGACGTCTTGAAGACATGTCTTTCTACCCCGACCAAGTCGAGGCCTACAAGTGCAATAGACAAGAAGTTAGAGGGAGGTGAGGCTCCTCAATCTATTATTGATGGAAAGGATGAGTCCCCAGAGGATGAGAGGCTGGAGGAGGAAAAGCTAGAGGGTGTTAAGAAAGACGATCCCAGCAAAGACAACGAGACAAGCGAGGACTCCGACAGCCAGGACCAAAAGCTGCAGTACGATTTTGCCAGCGCCACAGTCAAAGCGTCTGATGATGATGAACACGAGGCTAGATTAACTGCGTATGTTCCACTAGAAGATAGAAATGCCATCGTCCCCCGGACAACAGTGTCATCAGATGACCTCAATGGAGAACCAACAAGGGAAAAGATAGACCATGATTCAGACGGGCACTCATCGTCTGATGAAGCGTTACCTCAGACTGACATCGATGATGTTGATGTAGACTCACCTGATGAGGCAGAGAGCATAGGCATGAGAAGTCCAGAGCTCAGAAACATTGAAGAGCCTGTCATTAAGGTAAAACAGGAACACAACAGGTAGTTTATAGTTGTAATGTAGCTGGAATATAGTGTGGCCTCTTCAAGCACGCTGCCAACACCTTCATCACACATTGTTTTCATATGCTTTTCCTTTCATTACACCGTGTCCTAACAGCAAGCGAGCATCCTGCACTTCCTGCACTTCTTTTACATTATGTAAACAAACCACGTATCAGCTGTGCGCTCCAGATCAGACTGGAGACACAAGTTAACCACTTAAAAGATGGGTGAGAGTGGCTATCTTCCTACGTTTACACTTTTTAAATGGAAAACACATATTTTGTATTGTGAAATTTACTGGAAATGACAAACAATATAGCCAACAGCAAGTAGGTTGTTATTAGCGATGGACATTTACCAGAAACTTTCAGCTCCCTGGCAATCTCCCTCCAGTCAGCTGCCACCTTTCTTAAGTTTTTGTAGTGAATTAAGGACAGATAACTCCTCTTTTCAACTTCACAAATCAGCCGTGCCTCGTCCATTGCGGTGCCTTTAACGCGAGCGACATAAATAGAAACAAGGCATCCGACAAAAGTCAGCTCCAAATGGCGCACACCGTCGCGCTGCGCTGCTCGCGGTCAATTAGGACATTCTAATAGAAAACAATGGAATCAAAGTGATTTTGTCGCTTGCGTCGCTTCCACTTAGGACACAGTGTTGAAGATGCCTCTTGTGGACACATGCACCAGTATAGGTAGGTTTTAAAGTAAATGATTATGAGTAAACAACATTTTTTTAAACACAGAAAGAAGCTTCCACTGGGGATGAGGATGATAATGACCAAGAGGAGGAAGATGATGATGAGGAAGAAGACGACTCTGATGAAGATGATCGACGTGAAGAGAGTGGAGAGTCCCTTGACGCCACTTTACCTGTTCCTGAGACAGAAGTCTCTAAAGATAAGAAAAGAGGTAAGGAGCAAATCATTTATAATAGATGTTCTGAACATGCTATGAACAAATGCATTTACAACACTACGACCTCAACGTGTAGTAAGATTGGGAACCGAGAACCGATTAGAACCGATAGCAAATTACCAAGAACCCGGTTTACTTGACCAGGAACTGATTAGAACCAAATTCAACTATCTTTCAATTTACTTATTTTAATTAAACAATAAAAGTCAAAGTAAGCTCTGGAAAGAATAAAGATACACAAATCAAATTGTGGGAGGCCCAGAGAGTTAAAGTTGTGTTTTTTTGCATCTGCTGCTCCTATCCACAACAGCATATATCGCTCTGCAGCTACCTTTACTTTTCAGTGATATCACTGTAATGAATCTACATCTGTTGAAACAGATTTCCTGTCCGAGCTTGGTCTAGAGAAGGGAGAGGAAGAGCAGGATTCCTGGGACTCTGAGGTACAGTAAAGACACATTTTGAAATATCTTGTAGGATCAGATGTTTGTCACACAGATTGATTTTTCTCTTCCAGTCCCACTCTGAAAACCCCAAAATGCCACATGAAGAGAAACAAAGCGTGCATACTCTGGATCAAGAAGAGATGCCCACTGTTGAAGAAGAGATTAAAGAAAGTAGGTGTATTTTATTTTTTCCTTTTTCTTTTTTTTTTTTTTTTTCTCAAAGCAATCAAATCATTCTATGCACCATTTCATGCTGCAGAAACAGTGTGACCTTATTTCAAGGTATACTAGGCAGGATTTTCCTAAAAAAAAAAGTATTGTCTCATACAAAAGTAATCCCTCCGAATCATCACTTATCACCCACTAGAAGTGTATGGCAGTGTGTATGTATAGAGACTCTCCTGTATTTCCATCAAGTTTGAATGTTTACAGTGTCGACAATTCCTGCATAGTATGCCTTTTAATTATATAGAAAATGTAGTGTATTAATGCATGCATTATATTTCTCTGTGGGTAATTGTTCAAGCTTTCTGTTTTCAGTCGAAATATAGTGTAGAATGTGCCATGCAATATCATTTCCATCAATCAAAACAGCCTTTCCAACAATATGTTACATTTCTTTTGTAGACTTGTTTTATATTCCCTCTTTTTTAAGAGGGGAAGGAGGCAATAGGATGGCAGTCCTAGAGCCTCGGAGGAGTGTAGGCAGGCCCAGAGGCAGCCAGGGAGAGGGTATGGAAGTCCTTACTCATAGGTCTGAGGAACAGCATGTTAACTCTATCAGAGGCCTGACCATCACCTTATGATCATCATAATGGCTAATCCCCACTGGAATCGTTTTTCGAAGTGTTTTTGATGACTGTCACTCGCCCGTCTCACGCAACAGATACGCTTCCATTTTATTAAATGTAGCAATCCACACCGACTCCGTGAGACATGCGTCTCACTCCGACCCCCAGCAATTGTTTTTTTTTACACTTTAAGTCTATTTTTGTTGTATTTGTGAAGCATTTCTGCACATAACTGTTTAATTCACAGAAATATCCTGCTGTATATGTGTTTTCAACGTATTAACCCTATCTACAGTGATTGATCAGCTCCCAGTCTGTCTGTGAGTGTGAGTGTCTGTGTCACTGCAGGCACATTCCTCGTCCTACTTGCTACAGTGGGCGGGGAAATAAAACCAATATATGATACAAACACTGTTGATTTCTTCCCATGAAGCTGACATCAAAGCTATTTTGGCTCAGTAAATGTCTGCTGTCAGTCAGCCTGCTGAAGGTTAACCAGCCACTGTCACTCAGCTCCCCAGGCTGAGACGTTCATCTTTTTTCTTTTAACGGAGTCGGTGTGGTTTGGATGACAAAACGTATACTCGGCGCTCACGTCTCGCTCACGTTTCACTCACGTCTCGCTCACGTCTCGCTCACGTCTCGCTTCCAGTGAGGATTCCCAGTAAGCGAATGCATGCAGCACACACTACTCCACCCTGCCTGCTACCCTTGAACCCCTTTTTCCCAAATTTGGAGCCACGGGTTATTCTAAACTTGCTTGGTTTCAGCAGGATTTGGCTCAATTTATATTAATATACATCATTAAATGCATTAAATGCAGCTGCACTTATCAGTATTATTGGCTGATGCTGAACTTGTGTCACAATAAAACCAAAATGAGGAAAAAATGCCCGTCTGATGCCTAACCATGTATCTTCATGCTAATTAACCATGAGCTCATTTGCATGGGAATGCTTTTTTACAACATTCTGGCAAACTCATCCAGCTTCATCAGAATGTTGTTTTTGGGTTTTTTTTACAGAAGAAGTTCATAGTGTCTCTAACATGACAGACATGTCTTGTCTCTTGCAGTTGGAAATGACAACACTGGTGATAATGGAGGCGAACATGCTGATAAAGATGATACTGTACAGAAAGAGGTAGGTTAGGCAACTAAATAGATTAGAAAATAAATTGTGGTCTATTGGAATCTAATAGCAATGCTTTTCCTTTCTATCAGACTGAGAAGGCAAAATGGGAACCACTTCGAGTTTTGAGAAAACTTGAAGGAGATACCGAACAAAAGACAGGTGAATAGAAGAACCTGGAGCCTGGTGGATCCTGTTGGTCTAAAATATAAGAGTTTATTTAAAGAAGAACTGTTTGTATGTAACATGGTGCTTTATTTCTCTTTGACAGACTTAATGGAAGAGCTCGGTCTGGGTGATGTTGATGATCTTGAAGGTAAGATGAAATAATGAATTCTCCATTTTGTTTTAATATTTTTTTTTATTTGTTTATGCGATCACAAGGCAGTTGATCATCTGATGCCTCTGTCTGCCCCTAAACCTAATGCACATACATCCTTTACACTGCTGGTAAATTGTCTAATATCTATCTCCTTTATGAAAGCTTCACTTTCAAATACTTAAGAGCTATTGTCTTTTTTAAGCTTTTGTTTAAAATGGTCTATCTGCATGTAACACTGGCTTTACTACCCTTTTGTATGTTTCTGTCATCACACCTTTTGAAGCTAAAAAAGCAGGTCAGTGAACATGAACTAGCCGATTAGACGAGGTGAACTGTTTACACTGGTAGCTGTAGTCCCTCATTTGAGATCTCAGTGTGATGGAGTAGAATAGCGTTACACCCTATACCGCATCTTTTCCGTTGAGTGGTTATCCCGATGTAAACTGACCCATCTACCCTCATTTTTCGTTATTGATCTACAACTTCTCGTGTTAATGACACAGATGCGTCAGACTGGGACTCAGCCAGTACTACCAGTAAGAGAACCCTGCCTGGCCGCAGAATGCCCTCACCTGGACTTGAGGAGTTCCCAGAATGCTCCGAGCCATCTGTTAAAGAGCAGGACGAAGACGTTGCTCCAACAGAACCCCTGACACCTCAGAGGAGCATCAACTCCAACAAGACAGTGCCCAGCACACCCCCTCCACCCGTGCCCCAACCCCAGCCTCGAGCCAGGAAGATGGTGCTTCAGAAATCAGAGAGTGAAGAAGGCAAGGCATATGAAGCCCTTCTGCTATATACACCACTGAAACAAAGGATACAATTACAGCATTTTAATTTTCTCTTTCTTTCTTTGATTTGCTCTCATTCAGAATCAGATTGGGAACCAGAAAATGTGGTGTCCTCTTGCAGTACAGCCAAAATCGACAATCAGCTGCAAAACAAAGCTGAGCTTCAGGCAGTGGTTACACCAGGTGAGACTCCCTGGTCTTTTTAAATATGCCTCCAGATATTTGTGTGCACATGCCCTGTGCTCTGGATAAAGACTCTCTGTCTCCTTAGGTTCCCCCGAGCTCCCACCGATGGCAAAGGACAGTAAGAGTAATGTAGAGTCTGACAAGCAGCAACAAAAGGTGAGAAATACACAGTACATACCATTTCTGCCACAATCCTTTTTATTCCTGGCATTTTTTGACACATCACCTTTCATACATTCCCAGTGACAGGGAAATTAATATACATCGTCAAGTCATATCTATTGGTAAATGTGTGCATATTTCAAAGTAAAGTTATATTAAAAACTAGCTATCCATTGCTTGTTTTCGCTTTGGCCCATGTTAACATGTGAAAATGCAATATTTTGGAATCTCTAGGCAAGCTCAAACATTTCTTTGTAGTTTTGGCTATTTGTAAGTAACTAGGTTGATCCATCTGTCATCCCAACCATTGGGGGGAAATTGGGTAAAATATTTAAATGTGTATTTGCCATTTTGGGACACAGCTCCAAATTATACAGCGCATATGTTGTTCTGGCCTTTGACAAAATCTTTACCATGCCAGAAATCACAGGTTCTGTTTCAAAGTATAACAAATAAGTGCCAAACAAGTTGTAACTTCTCCAAAACAACAATCTTGTAAATATCTTATAATTAGAATGTCATTTGCTAACACTATACGAGGGGGTATGAGAATGTAGTGTTTAAATACCTCCATATTGATTAGAATATTGTGTTTTTTTATTTAAAGTCCAAACTTGGTTTTTGCATTTTTGTCTTGTCTGTTTTTGTGTTTTTCCTCGTCCACCCATGCCATCAAAGGAGATAGATGATGCAGTAGGTGCATGTGAGTTAGATCTTAATAACCCATGTCCATCTGGACATGTGGGCTCTGACGGTGGAGAAAAGGATAATGACTTTAGAGATCAACGTAGCCCTGAAGATAGAGGTGCAGCGGGTGATAAAGTCCCATGGGAGAATCGTTACGAGAAGCTCTGGGTAGAGGTGGAGAAGAGGGATGTCAAATCCACCTTCAAGAATGTTGCTGGTGAGTTGAAAGAGAAGTTCGGAGAGCTGCTTAAATCGAGACGTCCCGCACAAGACGTCACAGAAGAAGAACAGGCTGCGGTTGGATCTACATCTGCAGAAGAAGAGTCAAGTGATGAAGAAGAAGAAGAAGAAGAAGAAGGGGAAGTCATTGTGCGCCCCATGGCCAGAGCGAGGAGTACCGTCCTTCTCACCATACCTGAGCAGAGGGAGTCTGGACTGGAAGACAATGTGACGGAGTCAACTGATAACTCCGTGTGCGAGGACCGGATGGCGGTCTGTGAGAGCAACACGTGTCGAGAGGCAGATCTACTCGCTGATGACGCTCAGGTGGAGTGCAGTTCTCCACAACTCTCCACAGCACACAGAGACCGCTGCATAGATCCCGTTACCTCAGCTTTTACCGAGGATCATACCGGACCCACGTCTCATGTTGACCGGAGCGCATTCTTAAAAGATGAGGCCAACCTTGGGCCATTCCAGAAACAACATCTGGACCTTATCAGGAAGGACAGCACTGCTAATCCAGAGGAAGCTGAGAAAAACAATACGAGTTCAGAAGAGGATCCAGAAGAATTCACCAAGTCTCGCCCCCCTTCACTCAGCAGACGTTCAGCATCTCTCCCAGGTGTTTCTGATGAAGAGCTGGAAGAGGACATGGAAAGATTTAAACTTGAGGTAGGGATGCTGAAGGGTGTCTTCCTGGATTTGGAGAAAGAAAAGGCCCAACTCCAGAAAGAGGTAGAGGATGGCCGCCCCTCCTGTAGTCGCTTCTTGACTGCCTCTCTTTCTCTTCATTTCATCCGTGTACTTAATTTCATTTCTTTTAATCAGCCGTGTCAAAGGGCCCAAACTAGCCATACGTCATAACCTCATCTTATTTCTTTCTGTTAAATGTTAATTTTCCATGTCTTGATATTTATTTTCTTAAGGTTTGATTTCAAGTAGAAGAGTTCATCTTGCATGTTTTTTTTTCTTGCATTTTTGTGTCTTTAGAACTAACGTGTAGAATTTGTTGAAGGTCATTTGCACTGCACTCAAGTAACCGTTGGTACTCACTTGCAGTTAAAAAAATTGAATTGATTGTACTCCAAAACTAAACAGAGTTCAGTCTTATGTGTTCTTTAGTAGTGACTTGTCCTTCATCATGCATGGACCTTGCATGTGTCTTTACATTAAATAGGTTCTGTTGTATGAACTCTCTTTCTAGATGATGTGGTGTGAAGATTGTACAAATAGCCTTCTTTGACCTAAAAAAGAAGTGCTGTTGTGATGATATTGAAATTGCTGGATTTGTTTGTTCTTTTAATGCATGCTGTACTTAAAGGGACGGTTTACCTCAGAATCAAAAATACATATTTTTCTTCTTACCGGTAGTGCTATTTATCCATCTAGATCGTTTTGGTGCGAGTTGCCGAATTTTGGAGATACTGGCCGTAGAGATGTTTCTCTGGCCAACATCTCTACAGCAGATATCTCCAACATTCTGCAACTCGCAATAATAAATAGTACTACAGGTAAGAGGAAATATGTATTTTTGATGATGGGTGTAACTGCCCCTGAAGTTAGTCTATACATGCAGGTATTTCTTAAAAAGTCTGGTCTCCAGGAGATGAATAGATTTGGCCAGCCTTTTTTGTGAGTGTTTTGATATCTCTGAAGATATCAAAAAAATTAAAGACGGTATATAAGGAACTATAAATTGTGTACTATGTCGTTGCTGCACAGTTTGGCATTTTAATTCACAGATAGAACAACAACTAATGTCTGCGATAGTCAGTGAGATGGCAATGCAAATAACGTAAAGTATAAACACAGAAATAATACTTAAAGAGATAGTAATACTGTAGTGTTGAATTAGTAAATAACCTATGAATAATTTTTTTTAGATTGTAGTTTTAGGGTTAGGGTCAGTTAAAGTATGTCACATTAAACATTGCATTGCATGGCATTGTGCATCCTTGTACTTAACTGAAAATACCATGACAAAAAGAGTAACCACACTAAGGTGTTCGGTCTCCGAAGGGAGGGGTGACACTAAATTATGTATGACAAAGTGTACAAGTCCCTGCTCCAAAACACATCTTAAAAAGGCTGGCCCCAAACTATTTCAGTTAGGAAGAATCTCCCAAGTCCAGTTATCAAATATTTACTTGTGTCCTTTCAGGTAGGCAAAGAGACGACAAGGACTGCAATGGAGGTGCAAAAATCCAGTACTTCCTGGGATACTGGTGGAACAGCACTGGAAGAAGTGGGTCCTGAGAAACCTGAGACCAGGTTAGGATGCCTGTCAGGTGAAGCTGCAGAAATTCACCAGGAACAGCAGCCTGCAGCCACCAAGAGGTATGCATTATTTTTTGCTTTTGTACAGTTTTAGGCCCTGACAGTTATCATGAGCAAATGTTAAGTATTGCTCTTACAGTTTCAGAACAACACATCCACAATCCTCCACAGTCAAATATAAGCTATAAGAAAATATTTTATTTGCTTTTATTTTATTGATTCCATTTAATGAGGTTTTCATCAGAAATACCTCCAAGGGCCCCAAAATGTCGATGTCACAACTCATTGACTATCAGGTTTATTGCTCTCCATAGCACCAACGGGGCACCAGTGCAATTGCATCTCCCACTCCAGCAGACCTACAATAGCAACACACAGGAGGGACATGCTGTAGAGGAGACCTTACAGCTGGAGCTGGTCAGAGGGGCCCGGCGCAGCAGAGCCCCTCAGACCAACACCCATGTCAACGGAGATCCTCTCTCTGTGTTTGACGATAGCACTTTAAGTGAAGTGTCGGACGATGAAGGAAGGTATATATGCAGTATGCAACTTTTTTGTATCAATTTCACCTCTCTGTCACTAACTCGTAAGGTGTGTTCAGACTGAGCGCAAAGTGAACTGTAGGCAGCGTGACTGCGTATAAAGTCAATGATAAGAAGTCAGTGGATGTGAAGAGTCGTGGATTCGCTGTAGGGAGAGGAAATGAAGGTCTCAGTGCAAATGGAAAATTTATCAAATCAAAGAAAAATGTATGCTTTTCCGAAACCTGTAGTACATTGATACCCAACTTACGGTCCGGGGGCCAAGCCTGGACCGTGATAGGGTGCCTGGTGGCCTGCCAACCATTTTCTAATTAACAATGAAAATACATTTGCATAAAAAACATCAAAATAAAGCTTGTTTACCAAAAAAAAGTGCCAGGGGAGGATCCCCCAGACCCCCCCGACAGAGGTTCTGGGCTAAGCCCTGAATATCCTAAAATCCTAGAAAGGCCCC
>JAOVVB010102770.1:0-13010 GCA_028570985.1 Heterobranchus longifilis | reverse complement strand
TATATATATATATACACACACACACACACAAACAGTCAAACTTTTTGTCAAACTGAGACTTTGTAATGGAAAGAAGAGTCTCTTTGTACGATGAAATATCAGCTGCAGCTTTTCCCCAGAGAGGCCTGACAGCTACTAGCCCAGGGCAATATATGGCTGGGCCTCAGCCTCAGGGCAACGTTTGGAGCTGTGTCCACCTGTCTTTATACTCCTGCCTCCTTTGTCTCCCTGCTTTAAAAGAAAAAGGTGAGCTACTGACTACTCCCTACAGTGTTAGCCAGTTTTAAAACCTGCACAGTTTCCACACAAAAGACTTGCATGTCAAATGGCTTTTCACACCAGATGCAGCCATGACCAGTCGTACCCTGAAGCTCCTGCTGAGCGATGCATGCCCAAAGAAGAGGAGAACCTGATTGACAAATCCTTTTAGAGGTGAGCAAGAGTGCACTGTGGAGCGAGCCAGCTGCGGTAGACCTTGAGATTTTGGATGCAGAAATCACTATGGAGGCAGAGAATGCATTGACTTCATTAAAATGTAATTGACTGGGCCTGTGATCACACTTCTCTCCTTTAAACTTGATACAAACGTCTCGTTGGTCAGCAGCTCTTGACATTTTCCTGTCTGTATGATCACACCTGGCTGAGAGCATGTGGCATTTCACAGGGAATGATAATTAGCTAGCTACACATTGTGTCCCGTGTCAGTGCGCTGTGGCATTAAAAGGGCTGTGGATTTAATCCTCGGTCAGCAACTCTTCAAATTTTACAACCTCCACTACTGTGATCATTATACACTCTGCTGCATGTGACATTTCTATCTATAATTAGATGTGCCGTGTAATTTTGTTTCTGGAGTAAGAGAGCGGTGACATTAAAAAGATACTTTTAGTTCCTCTTGACAAAAGCACACAAGTCTGGCTGTTCTTAATCTACTGACACTCAGAATGAGTGCAGGCAACGTCCCCTGGCTTCATAAAGGCTACAAGTATTGTGTGCAGTGTGAGTCATTACTCAAAAAAGTAATATTTACACATTACGCGTTACTTTTAAAAAAACAGGAATGCATTACTTTACTTGATTACTTCCCATAGAAAATAATTTGTTACACTACTCGTTATACTACTTTTGTGTTACTCCGCAACATCGCCTGAGATTGTCACGCATTGTCACGGCAGTTAACAATAGAATGTTAAACCTTACACATGCCCACATATCAGATCAGATGATGACAATGAGTTTAAAGAAAAGTAAGCATGTTTTAATGGCATATTAACTGCATTTAACAGGCCAAACACACTGAAGTTATCTGCTCCTTAGGCCACATCTACATTACTACATTTTCATTTTAAACCAGCGTTTTAAAACGAAAACGATCTCCATCCATACAAGTGTTTTTAGCACTGTATCAGAAATAATCTCTGTCCGCAGGGGGTGGGGGGTGGGGGGCAACTTCCCCCTTGATACCTCCATGTTAAAAAAATAAAAATAAAAACACTGTGAAAGTGCCCTCCACACAAACAGCTAAATTAAAGATAATCAACATGCAAAGGAAAGTGCATTCCCTAGAAATAAGTATGTTACACAGTGTTTATTTCTAACCTGATGCTCTCAGAGGATGGAACACTTCTTATTCCAAAAAGAGACACAAAATAACTTTGTGTTGTTAACCAAGGACGCACAACAAAAACTAAACTAACTAAAATGAAATCGAAAACTCAAAACTAAAATAAAATATAAACTAGCTGAAAATGTAAAACTATTATAACCATGCAGCATTTGTCAGCAAGGATGTGCACCGTATTGTGACAGTTCCAGTGAACTGACAAAAGCAACAGGACTGTAGCACGTCTAAACCTGTTGCTGAATGTTGTCAGTGGTGCCAACATTTAAGGGATCTATTTTCAGAGAGTAGTCCGAGTTGTGACTCTCAGCTGTGTGCTGTGGTATGAACTGATGTGTGCCTGAAGCCTTTCAAAATGAGCTTTATCACACATATTTTCCACAAGCTCATGCATGTCAGGCCCTGTCCACGGGCCCTTGTGCTCACATGCAGAGAGAATTTGATGGACGGCATGATGGCCAAGTTAAACAAACAAGCAGGAGACAGTAGATTTAGGTCATGATTTTGCAAAGTAATGCAAAATCAACACTGGTTCTCTTTAGGTTTACACTGGTATGATGTTGCAAGCTGTTGTGTCAACACCTATTCAGTGTTTAATATTTACTTATAGAAAGTAATTAATTGGTTATTAAAGGGGACCTATTGTGCTCATTTTCAGGTTCATACCAGGCCCCCAGGAAGCGCGCCGACCACTGAAGCCAATTTGGCCAAACGGTGGTATTACAACTATGGCTGCCGTCACGTGATGCCAATTGGCCCAAAAATACTGGCAAAAGAGGCGTCTATAAATCCTTGGATACATTTTTTTCACTTCTACTATCAGGATTTGATACATTTGGTTTCATAACATTTTGAAAGTCTAGAAGAGCTGATCCCCATTCAAATTAGCTGGAGCATTCTGCCGATGTAGCCGGCTCCATTGGCAGAAGTCTCCAGTGCGCCTTCAGTCCACACAGTGCGGAAGCAGAGCGGAAGTAGTGCTGTTCATCCGGGGATTTTTACAGACGGCAGTTGAGCATTTTTGGCTTTATGCACCACTGAACAGCTTTCATGGGAATGAATGGAGCTCCGCCTCGATCGCTGTATCCAGGTTTTATTATACATCCCTGCTCTGTCTGTCCGTCCGTCCATCTGTCAGGTTTAGGCCTGTGTTAGTTAGGGGAGCAGGTTGTCTCTGGGCCTGAGAGGTTGGTCTTGAGTCTTTGTCCACACATCACCACAGCTGATTGCTCCTCTGGATGGTTGGGATTCTCAGCTAAGACAGGGATTACTGACCCATGTCGGCTTCCCACCTTTACAGAAACCACTTCCATGTTCACCCAGTCTGAACTTAGACGCCCTGGAGTATTGAAAAGATGTGAATGTGTATGTGTGTGCTTTAGTTTGCTTGTGTCTAAAACCTTGAAAAGATACCTTTAATATCTCATTCAACAACCACAGAAAACTGTTTTATCTAAACGGTAAAATGTGTGCATGTGCATGAGGACACACACAAACACTGGAATGATCTTGAAGGAAAATACCGCATTGTCAGTCTTTCTGGAATGCTGATGAATACATGGATTTGTTTCCATTTATGTGACAAAATTTGGTTACACTTTATAATAACCACCATTAATAAATGGAAAAGATTTGTAAAACAAGAAATCATTTGTAAAACAGCTATAAACATTATCTGAACCTTGTTAAATGGTTAATACATACTTTGTAAAGCATCTATTAACATTATTTAGATAGATACTTAATACTTTTAACTATACTTTTTTAATACTTTGTCAAAGGTTAATAATTGTTAACAACAATAAACTGTCAGAAAAATGAACACTTGAACAAACATCAGCATGATAAGAACTACCTAAAATGACAGAAATCATCTTTGGGAAAGATTTACTTGTCCCACCCACTAACATGGAGGAGGCGGGGCTTATGACCTATACTGCAGCCATCCACCAGGGGGAGATCCAGATGTTTTGGCTTCATGTTTGGGGAGCTGTCAAGCCATCCATCTTTATATACAGTCTATGGTGGGTCCATGCTGCTTCTCAAATGGAAAATAATATGCCATTCTATTGCCAGCTAAGTAAAAACACAGTTCTTTTGTGGAAAGAAGAGACACATTGTGGGATCTATATTTTGCCATGTGAATGGGACATAGCACAAGACACAAAACCTTTGTGATTCATGGATAAAAAGAAAAAAAAATTGAAGACTCGTTAAAAAGTCCAACAACTCAATAGCTGACATTCCAGTGTACAGTGTACAATCGAGCTGTTTCATTCTACAGCTCAATAGCTAACATTCCAGTCACACAGTACACAATCAAGCCATCTCATTCTGCTATGTAACAGGCTGAAGTTTCCATTGTGTCACGGTAGTTAGCCCCAGAGACAGACAGAGCCAGCCAAGAGAGGAGTTAGGGCTGTCCGTCAGCCTCTAATGTCTCCACACAACAGCCCAAACCTAAACTGACAGGCACACACCACACTGACAGCACACTTACAACACACTATTGTTCCTTCGCAAATGGCAGGACACACCTTTCAGAGCAGAGACGCACAGAGACAGCCGTATACTGTGGGCCTCCCCACACAGGAGCAACAAACATGTAACAGATTAGGGTTGGTCCATATGGATAAAATCTTCACAATACTGTGATACTTATATACTGTGTATCATGATATGTGACATTTCCTGGAAATCATTTGAGAAGCTGATTTTAAACCAAATAACCAGATGTGAGCCGTTCTCCTGTTAGAACTGTATGGATTACATGAGACAGACAACTGAAAAATGGCTGAAACATATCTGTTGAAGAAGGGGTTAAGATAGAAGAACACTGGAACATAGTGTCACAGCACACTATCCTTTTTCTGTTCAGCAAATGGCAAATTGCCCACTGATCTGCAAGGATGTAGTTGCCGCTTCAGGAATCTCTGCAGTTGTCATGTCCCGGCCTCATCACCAGCGCATACCTACTGACTTTGTGTGCCTCACAAAGCAGGGAGCGGTGTTCAGTAGCCACCAGCCTGCGAAGCCTGCCGAGTGCTGCCCAAGATTAGACGTCAGCAGCGGTAGGATCACTTCATACGCTTTGACGTGATACTCCACTGTGATTAAAGTGAGCCAGAGTTTGAGGTTGATGATATTGACCCCACTCCAGACGACGTCACACCTCTGCAGCCTCCCTGCTGAGAATATGGTGCAATTTACAGATGATGATGATGACAACATCTCATCAGTGTCCGGTAAGTCTGCTTCCCGCAGGAGTCCACTGTTGGCTTCGTGGTGATGACTATCGCGGTGTGCCATGTTGGGCCACATGAGATCTTTTTAGCTGTTGTCCCACAGCCAGTGGCAATGTGACTGTGTTAACAGAATGGATGCACAGAGCACTGAGACTGGGCTATTCTCTCCAGTTCTGCAGCGTTCCTCCTCCATTCATGGGCATCAAGGAGGTACATCTGTCCTCCCAGGAGGAGATGGATTACCTCTCACGTCTCATCCAGGACCTGATACTAAAACAGGCTGTGTCTGTCGTCCCCACTCACGACAGACAGAAGGGGTTTTACTCCATGTATTTCCTGGTTCCCCAGGAAGACGGGAGGTTTCAGACCCATTTTGGATCTCTGCATACTGAACCGATGCATTACCTGCAGGACGTTCCGTATGCTAACCATCAAGCGATTACTGGAACTGGATCAACCGGGCAATTGGTTCACCACCATTGACTTAAAGGACACGTACTTTAATGTCGAGGTGGTTCTGAAAGACAGGAGATTTGCCCTCCAGGGGATAGCTTACAAGTACAACAGGCTACTGCTCTTCTCTGCCCCTCCCCCCGCACCTTCAGCGGATGTGGGGACATGGCGCTTCAGCCACTGCACAACCATGGCATGAGGGTCTTCTATTATCTTGACAACCTCATTGTCATGGCCAGGTCAAAAGAATGGGCTATGTTCCACATGGCCCAGTTGATCTTACACCTAACCAAGTTTGGGTTTGCGAAAAAGAGGAAGAAGAGCAGTCCCCTGCCACGCCAACAGGTGGAGTGTCTGGGGGTTGTACTCGATGCATGCAGGCTGCGGGCCACTCTGTCAGAACACAGAGGGACAGCCCTGCAGCAGGCAGTTTGCAAACGACAGGGTGCGACAGTGACGGCATCTGTTGTCTCTACACATACTGTGGAGAGAGATGTTCTGAGACCTCATGTCGACCTCATGTTGACCTCATGCTGACCTCATGCCAACCTCATGTCAAGAGGTGGACCCCTGCCAGATGACTGGAGGCTTCACCCCGAAGTGGTGTAGCAGATTTGGACCCAGTTTGGGAAGCGGATCTGTTCGCTGACCAGCGCAACACCCACTGGTTCTTCCTGGTGCAGCAAGGCAATCCACCCTTGGGGGTGGACGTGCTTGCACATGTGCCATGACCACAAAAGCTGCTTTATGCCTTTCCACCACTCCGCCTCATTCCTTACCTGCTGGAGAGAGTGAGATGTCAGTCATTCTTGTAGCCCAGGTAGCCGCTCTGCGCTGTGGTATTCAGAAATGACTCATATGATGCCCTGGACCATCCCCTAGTTCAAGGGAGCTTGGTTTCAGGAGGCGGGTGCAATAGAAGCATTGCCCACTCTGGGCCAACCTCTCCAGGTCAATCTATTGAGTAGCTGGTCGATTTTGGAATCTATACCAGCCACAGGACAAAAAAAGTTCATTTCCAACCCTGTTTTGCATTTTTTGGCATATATTGTTAAATAGATATGACTGGTGATGTGATCTAAAAGGGTTAAAAATGCATTTTTCATTTCATCTTGACTTTAAAGGGGTAGCTACATACCATGCTATGTATGGTAAAATATGTGTTGGCCAATTTCTAGTTTGGCTTACACTATATTTTTTAGACAAAACATTTTATACTATTTTATACGTTTTCACAAAGTCCAGTACAATAAAGATGGAGGGCACCATCACTGCATCCGGGGCTTAGCGCCACCCAAGATAATTGTGATTTAAAGAAATACAAACAAGCCAGAGTTTTCTCCCTATACCAGAGTGAAAACACACTATTGTTTGAAGGATTTGAAGAGAAGTCAGCATTTGACTCACCTACATACACACAAGTATGCTCGCACATCTCTCAGCTGTGTCCTCTCATGCATGTTTCCTTGCTATGTGCTATGTTCAATTCCTCTGCGCACACACATGCACATGCACACACGCACACACACACACGCACACACACACGGTGCACATGGTGCTATCCAGTGCATGCTTTACAAACACATCTCATCTCTTAAAGGCATAATTCACTCAAAAGAGGTCTGCTAATGTTTTCCAAAGGAATCTGATTTCAAGGAAAATTCAGCATCTGGTTTAATGAGAAGGAGAGTATGAAGACGCCATGTGTCGCTATGTAAACGCTTTGCCTGGTGGAAATGAGAATTTCACTATATTGCACATTCATCAGCTGCCATTTTGACAGAAGACAATTAGTGTGTGTATGTGTGTGTGTGTGTGTGTGCGTGTGTGTGTGTGTGTGTGTGTGAGATATTTTGTATTCTTATTGCCTCAGCCTGTCATTAACCTCTCAGTGTATTGTAATAGCCCCTGACAAATGGCAGGGAGACATGAGCTCATATAATGATGGGTCTGAATACAATTGTTTTTGATGCATCCCATTTTTTGCCACTGGCTCTTAGGTTTAGTCCAATATGAGGGTCCAAAAACACATGGAAAGACATGGAAATATTGCTGTTACCATCAAAATGTAGGCTCCATATGACACCCTACCTTCTGTCGAATCTCTTCTTCCATCTTGATGGGGGAGCCGAACTCAGCGACCTGACGGACGCCCTCGCTGGCGTAGCCTCCGTACTCCCATAGCACGTAGCCTCTGGAGTGAGATGCACCAATCAGAGCGGACCAGTGGTTGGCTCGTCCTGGAAGACATTTTTTTTTTAAACTCAGGTTTGAATTCTGACAAGTAAGTCAAGAAAGGAGTGCCTATTGCTAATTGAATGAGTAGCTGGGTGCCTGACATCTTTTATCAGTGTTTTCACATAGGGATGATTAACCTCCAAGGGCCCACAGACTGTTTTTACACAACTATGCTATCTACACAACTGCTATGCTTGAGTAGTTACTCATGCAACACATCTTTGGAAAGCTACAATTCTTGTGATTCGATTGATGCCAATCGATGCCAGACGATCCAATCCAGTACAATATTTAGTCCAAAACACATTATTACATCAATAAATATCCATCATCATATCAAATAAGCTGGCAGATGTGTCTAATTGTCCACATACTCTCTGTAAGGCTTGCATGTACACATCGCTGATATCTTGATATCAAAATGGCGGCTGCACTCTGACCTTTGATTGACACCTTATAATACCTTATAATACACCCAATAGGAGTTTCCGTGTCCTGTCCACAGCCTACAATAGCCAACCAGAGTCCGCATTGGGAGAAAGTGCCTCTCCCTCTTTTTTTCGTGTAGAGACCGAGCCAATCACAACCGATTGTACTGATGACTGGCACTTTGAATAGCCAATGCAATTCTGAAAACAACGATGTCCTGTTTCAGTCAGTAGTTATAAAGCTGTACAAAATTTTGTTTCACCAAGAGAAAAAACACTATCATGTCTTTATGCTTCGATTACCTTTTTCTCAGCAATACTGATAGTGAATCTGGTTATAGGATAGGATAGCTCTAAGTGTCAGCTTTCATTAGAGCCCAATATCCTGACTGTACGTACAAGTGTTCAAGGGTCCTTTTGGAGTCTCCAAATAGCCTTTTTTGGAAATGCCTAGACATACCCTGAGAAAAACATGTGTAAAACAGTCATTTTTTGTGGTATTGTTGCTGCAATAGTCATCTGCAAGCACCTGTTTGCAAAAAAATGCTTGTATTTGTCAATGCCATTAGCACTTGTGATTCTGACTGTTCAGAAGTGTTACTAGAGTCTATTCAAAGTGTTACCTTTCAAAATAGACTAAAACCATGCATGTACAAACGGTTCAAGAACAGCTTTCAATTTACTTTGGGTATGCCTTGGATAGGCATTTTGGGTGAATTTTGCAGGACGATAAGAGTCAGTATTTTTCTTTGGCTAGGAGCAGTTACGTTGTGGTTTTACAGAGGGTTATGTGTGCAGGACTACTTCTTGGCTGGGAGCAGTAACTTAAGCCCCTTTTCCATATACGTGCTGGCTTGGCCTGACGGTTTGGTGCAGCGCGTCAGCCCAGCACGGCAAGGATTTACATTTCTATGACAACAGATTGTCCTACCTGCTTGAAGGTGTGTCTTCACTGGCGTGGCTCTATATATATCTATATCTGTATTTTGGCCATATTTCTTATGTCATAGAAACCAGATTGAATCTTGGGGTTTGGATTTTATTGTCATGCTGTCGGTGATTTGACAGTGTTTGTGTGCTCTGACACCCGCCCACCGCTCTTATCCACGGCCTTCGCTGCTGTTGCCTGGCAAAAAGCAGCGGTGTCCACGGCATGAAGGTCGCCATTAGACAACCATATATTTTTGTTTCATTATATGTACCCAAAATTCACAAATATGTAGGACATTACTACAGACATTCGTCACATTCTTGTTCTTATGTCTGCTGTTGTACAAGCTGGTGAGCCTGAGTGGTCAAAGGATTGGCTGTAAAATGGTAGAAAACACATTTCCTATAAATCCTTAACAGCTTTCATTAACAAGCAGCAAAATCAGGAAAGTTGGGTTTCCATCTCGGGCATGGCGTGGTGTGCTAAAACTGGTAATGGAAAGGCAAATTAGCCATGGTTTGGCTTGGCGCAGCCAAAACTGCCAATGGAAAAGCCCCATTAGTGGAGGTTGCCAGGCAACCAGTGGAGAGTAGAAGAAGTCACTGCATCTGGTCAAGAAATAGTACCACACATAACCCCCGTTAGACAGCAGCTTGTTGCTTTTACACTTTAGCTCAATCCCAAGTCGCTTATTTGATCTGTCCTCGCTCCTCGATGCTCGCGTGAACCAGAAGTCGTTCTGCATGGGCCATTTTAAACGTCGTCCTAAAGCTCTTATTCTGCTCTGAGGACCGAGGAGCAATCGCCAAGGAGCTATAATCGAGGATACATCAGTGTATCCTTCATGGAAGCTGTGTTGACTCCGCCCCCCTGCAGCTGCTCATTTCAACAGGATGGCGGAGAAACAACACAAGTGTAAATGCTCCTTCATGTTATTTTAAGCTTCGAATTATAACGTGATGGTGATGCACCCATGTGCTTATGTTTACCTCATCCACAGCCTGTTTGGTTGTGTCATAACAGCAGCCTGCTAACATGTGTTTTGTGCAGTATCTGTTATTATTTATCATACCTGTGTTGTGTTGCTAACACATGTGTTTATTATGAAACGATACAATGGTAAATATTAATCTTTCACGTGGAGTCACATTAGATGTTTAGCTGCTCATTTCAGGAACCAAACTGTCAGTGATAGGTTAAAGTTTACATGTGCCTGTCTGTCATTAATTATTCTGCATGTTATGTGCATGAAATAAAGTGTGTGGGAGAATACACCTTCCTCATAACATATTAACTTTAATAATAAAGTTCCACAGTTGGATATGTTCGTCACATTAACGACAGATGCTCTTTTACTAATACTGAATGTACCTGTCTTGTGTCTGGCATCATGCAATGCAATAAGTTGACATATTCTGTATTGTATTCATATGTTATATAATAACATATTGTGTACTTCACAGGGGTGATGAGTTTGGATGAGACAGAAAAGGATTTCAGTGTTTTTTAACAACTACATAGAAAGCAACAGGTATATCATTTGTATTAATGTATTTGATGTACTAAAACAAGTTTTAAGTTGTGTTAAACAATGTTATTCATTTATTGTGTCATATGTGATCGGAGGAAAATTAAGCTTTTAATTAATAAATGTAATTTATGTTATATTCATATCTCAGATGGTTAACACATTAAATGTTGAAGTTGTGGAAAACAGCCTATGAACTATGATTTTAGCCACATAATTAAGGTCTCATTAGAAATTATTTTCCATAGGCTAATGTTCCCAGGACAGGAGTGTGACATAACTCAAATAGTTTTCTCACTGATCAGAATCAGAATCACCTTTATTGGTTACTTATTGGGAACTTAAACAGAAATAGACCTACAGCTAACGACAGCAGAGCTGAACACAAGGTGAGTATAGACAGCACTATCATGTACACAAGTATGTGAAGGAAAAGACACAAGTGAGGGAAACATGGATGCAATTAAGAGACTTGAGCTTATGTTTTTGTACAGATTAAAGAAAAAAGATACGTTAGTTAGCTTTGGACAGAGCCAAGCTAGTTGTTACCCTGTTTCCAGTCGTTATGCTAAGCTAACCAGCTGTTGACTGTGGCTTTCTATTGAACTAATTCTGGACAAGAAAGTGAATCGGCGTGTTTGCCAAAATGACAAACTTGTAGATTGACTTGGAATTGGACTGGGTCATTTTATAATAAAACTGACAGACTGTTTTGACTGGCGGTGGTTTGAACTCACTTGGGTAGTCTTTGGGATGTACTTTCTCAGACCAGTTGCCGTAGAAGGTCAGTCTGTACTTGGCTGTTCCGCAGGCGCAGCACTCCATAGCAGGAGTTTCTGTGGCTTCACCGGGCACGTGCTCTATAGGGACACAGAAGATATGGACAGATGTAAGGGTAGACAAGAGGCACAGTCCGAATAAATGATAGAAAACACAGTTCAGAAAAAGAGGACAAGATGGTTGCACAGTTTTCTCCAAACCATCGAATGAAACATGCTAGTTAAACAGAGATTCAAACAACTGCGGACATGAAGGCAAACCAACACTATAATGAAACATTAAGCGTCCCTGGCAGTCGTATGGAGGATCAAATAGCATATGTCATTAGCAAGAATGGATAATGCCAAATCATCAACCATCAGTGCCTGGGCTTCCTTCACTGACAAGATGAAAGATCTTCTGCGCACACACACTAGGTCATAGACCCTCTACGATTATTGTTGTGCAAATAATAACACAGCTATCTTTGCATTTCAGCCAGACTGATCTCACAGAAATCTGTGAAATGACCACAACCTCTTAACACCCTGTAGTGTCACATATTGTGTTTACTTTAAATTGTTCCCACCACAACAACGTTAATGGAAAACACAGGACTTTCATGCAGGACACCGGAGTTCACATCCCGGTTAAAACAACATTTTAACATCCAAACATTCTGTTTTTTTCTTATCTTAACAAAGTTTTCGGTGCCTAAACCTAAAGGAAGTGACTGAAATGTGGATGTTTTTTTTTCTAAACCTAATGACGTGTTTTGTGTGCCTCACAACGAAACTTACGGAAGTGTAGATATTTTTTCGTGTTGGCAACACATAATTTTAATGTGACACCACCACGTAAAGCCGTGTTAAGAGGTCGTGGTCATTTCACGGATTTCTGTGAGATCAGGTTGTTTTCAGCATGCTTGTCATTGTGTAATTGTTTATCGAAATATTTTTTACCCTCATCATTTCTTTATTTTCTTCTCCATCTTGATCTACAAAGGTCAATTGTAAAATAAAACGGATTGCTGCCAGGGGTGGGGCTTAACTGTTAATCATGTTAATGAAAGCCAGAAAAACTTTATTGACTATGTTTGGATCGGATCTTCATCAGTTCAGGAGCTAACAGATGAACAGCCAGTGAGCAAGCTTTGACACACATGCATACCTACATAAATTGGCAGATAATGACTACAATTTGGACCCATTGAGAATGGTACAAAATTACATCCCTGGAATAAACTAGTTTTTAAATGGCATATTAGCCTTGATGCACACTCATACATATTCAAACATTGGCCTCAACCAATGTTCTGCAATGATAGGTCAAGGGGAATACTTGAATATTTATAAGTCACCCAATTATTCGGAAGAAATCCTCACTTGACATCTAAGTTATAGCAGGATGAGTCAAACATTGGAGGCACCTATCTTATGTCAGCAAATTGAAACAGGGTGGCTTGATTGGCTTGCATAATAGCCTGGAAAATTAGATTTCTATGAGGAGAGGAAGATTTTATGAAAGTAAAATTCCTCTGAGATTAAGTTTGAAAAAAAAAATAAAAAATGTCTGGGCTCTGGTTTTTATTGTACAATAAACGTGTGCATCAGAGCTAAAAGAGTCCTGTCGTTAAAGCCCCCCTCCAGCCAGTGTTACTTCCTGTTAATGGTTAACGTTCTATCACAGAGTATGTAGGTTTGGCTATAGTCGGATGTAACTATTACCAGGACAACCAGATTACAGCTACAGTAACTTTGCTAATTTGATGAATTTACTGTTTATCAGACCACAAATGAGCCAAGAA
>JAOVVB010102749.1:0-13011 GCA_028570985.1 Heterobranchus longifilis | reverse complement strand
TATGTCTCAGGACGTTGATCCTTTCACAGTGTGTTTTCACTTCATGAAAGTTAATTGGAACATTTTGGTTGCCGAAAAGTGTCTTGTTCAGTGTTCGGTAGCACCGTGCTAACCCAGCTAGTGCTAGCATTAGTTGCAAACTTAAGGGAAAGTTTGCCGAATTTGACCCAGCTCCGTGTCACTACAGCAAACAGCGACAACACCCGGAGGTCCGCGTTCATCCGCCGGATGACTCATGTCAACTGGTTGAAAATTGGCAACTTTACCCTTTCTTTAGCAGTTAGCTCATGGGCTTAGCTTAGCAGCGCTATTGATACCATAGACAAGACGACACTGGCGTGATCGCATGGCTTCAAAACAGGAGTCCACAAACCAATGGGTGACTCTTACTCTGTCCATTTATTTTTAAAGTCTATGGGAAAAACCCAAAGGGAAAATAATACAGAACATAAATAAATAAATAAATACATATAAAAAGTAATTAAAATAAATAAAAGGGACAATTAAATGTGTAAGTACATAACTAGGGGAATTAATCCAGAGGTCAATAATTAAAGAAGGAAATAAAAACAGAAATATCCACTTATCTCACATTTAATCACGTAATGCTTATTACACTTATTTTTAATATAATTTTCAGTACATTTAAAGGCATATTACTTTATTTATAGAGCCAGGTTCTGCCCTCCATAGAAAAGTAAGTTGGGGAGGCAATCTGATTCAAATCAGCTCTTCAAGTGAGAACAGAGAGGCAAATAATGCATTCATTTCTACCTGTGCTTTGAACATGCCTTGGCTGTAATAGGCCCATCGCTACAGTCTTTGCAGAGCCTTCTGTAGGATTTAAGCCACTCTTTCAGGTGTAGCTCTTTGATTCACACTGTGACTCTATTGGGTATTCAGCCGTGTGCACGCTGCAGAAACACTCTCTCAGACTAATACTAATTAGCCTATGGGATTATTTTTCAGGTGATGTATTTCATCTGTCAAATAAATTCAGCGTAAGTGAACGGAGGCATTTAGATAAAGTTAAAATGATTTTGCGAAATGACTTTGCAGCAGTCCCCAGTGTCTACGGTGTTTACTTGTCGGTGGGGTGCAGCGGTGGGAGTTGCTCCACTTATAGAAAATGATTTGGGTGAATATTTGCAAACAGTGGTCTTTTTTCCCTCCACTCTAATTAAACAATGTAAGTCTTATCGGGGACAGGGATATCCATAACGCCAACCTGGAGCGCCTGTGGCACTTAAAAGCCATAAACACAAGACAAATGTTCATCAGCTGCACGGCTGAACCGTAATCAATCATACGACTTAGCGGAGGAAACAGATTATTTCCTGTGTAGGAGAGTGCTGATGCTGACATAAGAATATAAATGAATGCATTCTAATTGTGAGGAATTCCTGTGTATGGGCCTAGTGGTACACACACAGATGAAATATACTGGTCTTATATAAGTGGAGGAAAAGAGGGAACCGTGATTGATCACTATCAGGCTCATCAGAAGGAGAGGCCAGCTGTTGGAAGAGCAACAGCATCACCCGGTGGCCATGGCAACACATAACACACTGATTACTGTGCATAAGACAGAGGATTTATAGAAAGCAGTGGTGGAATGTAAGCAATGCCTACCACACACTAGAAGACTTTGTAAAGACTAAAGTCTTAGACCCTCTCACATCTCAAGACAAGTCAGAGTTCTTAGGATCTTGCAGGGTCACTATTTGCAAGACTACAACTATTTTCCTTTTGAGATTATTTCCCATCCTGCATCTGGTGAAAATATTACACCAAACTCCCTTTAAGAAATATGACATTAAAGTGGTGAAAATCAAGTTTGTAACCATGATAACATGTCTATATAGTGTTTTTTTTTTATTTGCTAGAAGACATATCATGAGTGAAATGAGCAGTCAACTCCATGGCCGAGTAGTCCTGCCTTCAAACTGCAGTGTGCCAACAACGGTCTTAAAAATCCAGGTTTTATGACCTCATATGTACCAAGGAACCAATCAAATCACTTTTCTATGGAATGCCACAAGTGGCTAGCATAACTGTGGCAGCGATGGTGGGCGGGGCTTGAGGCCAGATCCAGAATTTCTTAATGAGGGAGAAGATGTGGTTCCAGCCCCTTTTCAGATTTTTTTTTTTTTTCCAGAATCAGAAAAAAACATAACATAACATAAAGATAACAAAAAAAGCAAGAGCATATGTACAAGTGAAAAAGAAAATTCCAGAGACATGTGGCATGATTAACTGTTGTAAATAATATTACAGTAGGAATATGTAAACAGTAAGTTCTGTATTAGAGCTGCATAATTTAGAGAATATATACAGGGGAAATTGAAAGGAATGTGCAATATATGAATGTACTATTAACCGATAAAAGTATAATTAAAAATTAACAAATAAGATTGCATTCTTTTTTTACTTTTTTGTGGGAAAACCATGTTAAATAAAATATTAATCACAGCAGAGTATTTTTCTACATACTTTAAAATGTGTCGGGAGGAGATCTTTAACAATTCCTTACATTTCAAAAACACGTAACTCAGGTTGTATTCGGATTATGTATTTAAAATGCAAAGTATGAGTATTCTGTTACAGTTACAGATTCAATTGGTGGTATTGTGAATACAGTTACTGTCTTTTAAAATAGATTACTTTATTACCTCCACCAGGGAGGTTATGTTTTCAGTTTGTTTGTTGTCAGCAGGATTACAGAGATCTGATTTTTAATTGAACTTGTGTGAAGGGTGTAGCATGTGCCAAGGAAGAACCCAGTAAACCCAAGTCAGGAGGCGGATACACAAATTATTTTTCACTTTTGTTAATATTGTGAGATAGGGCATTGCCTTGGTGGAGGTCTCCGAGTGACCTTCTAATTTGTTTTTGTCTTATTTGCTCTAAAATTCATATGAGGCACTTCACATAAACAGATTTTTCAACAATTTGTGTGCAGTGCACCTGCCACACGACAATGTGAGAGGAGACGCACAGCCAGGACACTGGAAACACATGTACAGGCATCTGTACTTTACTTGTGTTTTCCTTCCCTGCCACTTAATACTTCTACTCCTACAATTCAGAGGGAAATATTGTTTTACTCCACTACATTTATTTGACAGCTTCAGTTACTAGTTGCTTTTAGAGCTGCAATGATTACTCTGCTAATCTTTTAGTTGAACAGCCAACTATTTTGATAATCATTTAAAGTAATTTTTCATGCAAAAATGTCAGATAATGCTGTTTTTAGACTCTCAAATATATTTTGTTTTCTGTTTTCTGTTATCTATATATCATATTAAACTGAATATCTTTGGGTTTTGGACAAAACAAGACATTTAAAGACATCACCTTGGACTCTGAGAAACTGGGAAGGACTATTTTCTGACATTTTATAGACCAAACGATTAGTTGATTAATTGAGAAAATAATCGGCAGATTAATCGTGAAAATAATCGTTAGGCGCAGCCCTAAATGCCCCCATGTTTTTCATCAAATTTTCCTAAATAAACACTCAAAAAACATATTGATCCAAAAGATTTCTGAATATACAACATATTAACAGAATATTTCTTAACACTCCATGAGTTATTTGAACTGTGTAAATTTTTTTTTATTTTGAGATGTGCTCATTTTTATGAGAAGAGTGCTAAGGCGTCTGCAACTGTGCGTTGCCAAGCAGTTTTGGGCCCAGAGTCACGTATTGTGATGATGTCATCAAAAGCGTACAACGTGACGACGCAAAACACAGAAGCCTTTTAGCTTTCTGCAACAAAAAGAATGAAGTCTCGCGATATTATGGTTCTTATTTTAGATCGATTTGAACAGAATCATGTAAACAACAATCTACTACAATCTTGCTTTTTAGTATAACTTTTTAGACATACTATAGTATAACTTTTTATGACATACTATACTATTACTTTTATTCAACATACTATAGAATATAGAGGCTGATGCACACATTCTTGTGGACAGGTGCGTAGGAGGAGGCAGAAGGTTCCTGCACACTTTCCTGTTTTCTTGCAAAAAAACATATTATTTAATACAACGTTTTGTTTTCGTTTCTGTTTCACCTGATGAAGGTCTGGAGACGGAAACGTTGTGCAATATGTGCTAAACAGGACAACGTGCGGGAACATTCCTCCTCTAACATACTGTGCTATGACTTTTTTTCGACATACTATACTATGACCTTTTTTGACATACTATAGTATTTCTTTTTTATTGTACAATACTGACATTTTTATGACCTTTTATTAAAGTTGTTCAAAGTCTTCATTTATTATGTCAGTCTGGACAGACGTGGATCCAAACTGACTGGTTGGCGGAAATATATTCCATATATCAACTTTATTTATATATATATATATATATATATACACATATACATATACTGACTTTTTTCAACTTTTTTTCATAATACTATAACTTTTTTCATCATACTATACTATGATTTTTTTAACATACTCTACTGACTTTTTTCCACATACTATACTATGACTTTTCTTCACTTTTTCGACATAATATACTATGACTTTGAAAATACAGCGACTTTCGGGAGAAAATCTAAGATGTGACGGACAGACTTTGGGTCAATCACAGGTCATTTCAGAGAGAGAGCATTTCTATTGGCAGTTCTACTAAAGCAGATGCGTGTGACTTTGGTAAAAGACACCAAAGCGATTAGTTAAAGGCTAAACTATTAGATTTCTGAGACTTTATTGTCATCCATCAATATACAGTGCAGGGCAGTACACAGAGGGACGAAATTGCAAATCACGTGTGACATGTTGTACATGTTTGTCGGCGGGCTCTGTCATAATTTGACATTTTAATCCTGTTTTTATCCAGTTTATGCTACATTTTTAGATCTTGGTCCTATTAAACCATATCTTTTAATTGGATAAAGGATTTTAGTCATCGGACACAGATTTTAAGTTGTTTTTAAGGACTTGTCTTCTGCTGGTGCACTCGCGGAAGAGCGTCCGTGAACGCCACTCGCTTTTAAAGCTATTTTTTTACCGATCGTGAGATTACTTTTAACTTGTTGTTTTAAATTTTCCCTACAACGGCGTGTATGGGCTGCAAACTTCAGGAGACCTACTCACAGTTAAGGGAGGATATCCTGAAGTCGGAGCTTCGGGCAAAAGGATCAACTGATTCAACGTTTTGCTTCAGTAGCCTCTGCCCAAAGCAAATTTTGTTTTTTTGGGGGTCCTCCGGTCTCGCTGCCCTGCAGGCTGTCTCGGCTTCCCTGGCTGGCCTCGGTGCAGGATGCTGGGGCTCTGGACGCCGCCACCGCCGCTGCACAGGACACAGGCGTCACCAGGGGAGGATTAATGCACAGGCACGTATTGTGATGACGTCATCAACAGCGTACGACGTGATGACGCAAAACACAGAAGCCTTTTAGCTTTCTGCAACAAAAACAATGAAGTCTCGAGATATTATGGTTCTTATTTTAGATCGATTTGAACAGAATCACGTAAACAACAATCTACTACAATCTCGCTTTTTAGACATCCTATAGTATAACTTTTTACGACAGGCGTCACCAGGGGAGGATTAATGCACAGGCTGTCCTAGGCTCTGGGGCCCCACACCTGCAAGGGCCCCAGAGTGGCCAGACTATTTTTAATTATTTAAACTTCACAGTAAAACACCCTTGACCCCTACTGGTCCATAAGAAACATTGGATGTGGCACACACAAGGTCATAAGGTCAATTTGGTTTTCAAACACTACGTCACTGCACCTGCACAGCATGGCGGCAAAAAATATGACACACAATGTCTGAAAGAACGCCAAGATCTACTACAGAAAATCTCTAAATTGACAACAAAATAGGTGCTGTTGGTTTAGAAAACTAAAAGCTGTTATCATCTTACAGATGATGTGAATGTTTCTTTTTAAACAGCACTGTTGTTTATAATAAAGGCTGTCTCGATGTGTGTGTGAAAGCCATTACGTCACACGTGTGGGCCATGTAATACTCCAACACGCAACCATGGCACTGAATTAATGGGTATGAAAGAAGCAGGGGGACGGTTGAAACACGGCCCTTTCCTCTTAAAACACGGAAGTCAGGAACTTCAGGAAGTCAGGAACCAAAAAGTCAACACAAGGTACGACCCGCTATTGAGTCTATTGGAGGACCAACTGAAGTTTTAATGAGCATTATATGCCAGAAATATTAAGTAATTGCTTGTTTTGTGGTCGATTTATCCAACCGTTTCTGTCGCCTCTCCAAATCGGGGCAAAACAAACAACGCGCATCGTCACTTTCTGGTCTGATTACGTCCAAATGCTTCATCCAACATTAACAAAAACGTTAGTATTGGTAGAGGACGTGTGTGTGGTGTTCACTATAAAATATGGTTACTTACCAAAGCTTCACTGGGGGGGCCACGAGGCCTTCTTGATTTTAAGGGGTGTATGACAACTTTTTAAAAAATAGATGCAGTTCAATTCAAAACATTTTACTTGTCCCCGCATTTAAAAACTAAATGTTATGTTAAAAACATAAATGACAGCAGTGGGCCTACATCTATCATCTATCTATTATATATACTACATCTCAAAACTAAATTAAACTGACATTTTTGGGATTATTGTTATAGAAATATTGTTATGTTTGGATTATTATTTAAGATATAAATGTTAAAGAAAAATGTATTCTATTGGTGCTATGTGTTTTGTTTTGTTTGTTTGTTGGTCTGCTTGCTGTATTTGTTTTTGATAAGAAATATTTTTTTCATTTTGTTTAGATAGGGGAGGCCTCTGAATAAGGCCTCGGGCTTCCTTCCTCTCCTGCACTGTATTAGTGTCTTTGTCTTTTTTTCCCCCTGTATGCATTTTTGTATCGCTGTGCAAATAAACTAAACTAAACCTCACGTAATACAGAAACTTGTATTAAAAGTTCATAAAAAAAATATCAGGAAAACTCATCTCTGGTGCAACATTGCCAGAAAATCATCTGCTCAGAATCGTTTTACACAAACTCCCTGCAGTTATTGCGTTCACTGTTTGCGTTAATTGTACAGTTTATCAGTTGTTCTGCTCTGTTATTGTTATACACTGAATATAATATTAATTATCCATTAAATATGTCGCTTAGTCAGGGGTCGTCAGTTTACTGAATGATAGAAAAGGGGTCCCTGAAGGAAAAAGGTTGGGGACCAGTGCTCTAAATAAATACATCTCTGTGCAAAGACAAAAATACACAAAAGTGATTCTTTCGTACCTCTTGTCCCCTACTTTTTTTTCTGGTAAAGCATGATGAGTAAGGGGGGGCCCACACAAAGAGTAGCCTAGGGGCTCATGACCACCTTAATCCACCCCCCTGGGCGTCACATCACCAATGCCGGCAGATGATCCGGAGGTCTGCACGGGAGCTGGGCTCACAGCCCCGATCCTGATGGACGATGGTCCCTCCTGGCGGTGATGCCTCTGCAGCCCCGGCTGACCCACCGGTGGCCATCACCGTGACGCACGGGACGGCTCTCCCCTGCGCGCCTGCGCAGACCGTCCAGCCCCAGCTCACTGCAGACTGTGCAGGTGGGGGTCCTACTCACACACATCTCCTCGTCGTCGTTTTAACCTCCTGTTTAACGTGTGACTGCGGAAAATCCGGTTTTATTTCTGGCCCAACCCCCTCTCGCGCACGCGGAGCTCTGTCTCCTGCACACCTGCCGGCTCCTGTCCGCGTGCAGATTGTATCGACAGCTCAATAAGCGGGGTAGATAAATGCTGGCTGGAAATATTCCGCGTGAGGTCCACTCTTCTGAAAATACTCCGCATATCCAGTCGTCAGCACATGCATGGCGGTGCACACACCTGCAGATGATAGTACCCCGGAAGTGCACCTGGTGTGACGGAAATGACGCACTTTTTTCTTTTTCTTTTAATTTTTAACTTTTGTTTTGTTTTGTTTTCTTACATAAAGCAGTGGTTCTCTTGTTCCTGCATCTAAATGTTTTTGGTCTGGGTTATTTAATGATATACAGTGGGGGAAAAGCATGCATAATTTGTGCCAAATATTGTATAATTAACAAGATTAATGAAGTGTATTTCAAGATAACTTGTATATTATCAAACTTGTGTTACAAAGATTTAAACTGAATAATTTCCAACGTATACACACAAGAACGTTCTGGATTGATGTAGCTAACTTTATTAAAAAGAAACTTAAGATGAATATTGAAATACATATGTTTGATGTAATGCTATATTTTAGCCAAGATAAGATTGAAAATAACAGGCTGTATATCATTCAAACTGCTTGTCATATTTGGAAAATATCATATTCATAAGAAAAAAATGGTCAGGAGCTTTCCTGCACTTTATTAATTAATTCAAACAATATTGCACCACCATTTCAAATCTTAAAAACAAAAAAGCTATTAAGACCCTTAAATTATTAAACAATTTTAATTTGATCAATATATAACATAAACTCTGGCATTATAAAATGTAATTTATCTCTTTTTTTTTACTTATTATTATTATTTTTTCATGATCTTGTTTTTGTTTTTTTCTTAATTATTTCTGTTTTGTATTGTTTGTTGTGTATATGTTTGTACGTTTGTACTTCTGTATATGAACTTGTGTACAATAAAGTAAAAAGAAAAAAAAAAAACAGCGGTTCCCAACCTTAAGGGACCCATTTTCTATCATTAAGTAAACTGACGACCCCTGACTAAGTGACATATTTTATGGATATTTGATATCATATTCAATGCAAAACAATAACAGAGCAGAACAACTGATAAACTGTACAATTAACCCAAATACTGAACACAATAACTGCAGGAAGTTTGTGTAAAACGAGACATTTGGATGAATTTTGAGCAGATGATTTCCTGTGAATATTGCATCAGAGGTGAGTTTTAAAAAAAAATATTTTTAGGAACTAAAAGATTTCGCCTAGGGCTCCAAAAATGTGAGGGCCGGCCCTGCACGTAGGATCGAAACGTTGTCAGTTAAACCTTTTGTGGCTTGGAGTGTGCAGGCATTACCTCTTTTTCATAACCACTGTGTTAAGTCACCAGCTATATGTGACAAAATACACACACACACACGCACACCTTGTCATCCCATCCACAGGCCGCTGTGTTCCTCTGTGGGAGTGTCATATTTTTTGTGTGAAGTCAGTTGACACCAGCAGGTGAGGAGGGATGAGTCAGTTTGGGTGATAAATGGCAGCACAGAGGATGTACTGTACCTCTCTCGCTCCCTTAAATAAAAGCTCTCGGACACATGCGATAAACACACACACACGCACGCACATACACACACACACGCACAGGAGGGAGGGCGGGGAGTTGTAAACAGAGAAGGCCATTTGTCACTGTCAAGGATCAGACATGCTTACTGTGGATACATGCAGCGTGTGTGAATGTGTGTGTGCATTGGCTCTGCAGAGGAATACAGTTAACATCTTGTTTGACTTCATGATCATGTTTCTAAATTATTACTAGAACTTAAACACCAGCTTATTGTTCAGGGAACTATGAACCATTTTAATTTCAGATGTATTTACTTTTACGCGCAGTATTTTTCAATATTTAATTATATAGTGGCATGTTTCTATTTTAGTATCTAGTGTCCTTTCATGCTTTTTACATTTAATTTATTTGTACATATTTTAGGGCTATATAATGAGTCCTTATTGTCTAGAAGTTTCCAGGTTAGTTGTGTCACAAGAATTTAATTGTCTAGTTTAAAGGTCCCATATTATGTTCATTTTCTAGAGCATGTTTACATGCTTTAATGTTGAAAAACTAATTATTTTTCTCATCCTGTGTGTCTGAATATACCTGTTTTCACCGTCTGTCTGAACACTCCAGGTCTTCCGCATCTGCACTCTCTGCGTCTCTGCACCGCCATTGCAGTCTGGGAATAACTGTAACAGCACTTTCTGCCTATATATAGTATAGTTGTGACATCACAACTTCAAGGAACTGCTGTCGGCTCGTTTAAAGGCACAGTTTCTGAATACGGGCTGTGTGTATCTGTACCAGAAACACCATCCGTTCTGCACATGCACAAACTTGTTTCTACCTATAACATGTTTCTGTTGTTTTACGGCCGTTAGCATCCATAAATGTTGTATTACCGGCATTGTGCTGGACTAAAATGTCAATTCTGAACTTCACGTGTAATTATTTTACATCTGTTTGTGTAGAGAGTGTAAATTCAGTCGAGACAGACCGAAGTTGTTCACAAAACAGACAGCTAACGCTAACTAGTCAGCTAACATTGTGTTGTAGCTAACCGGCTAGCTGTTAGCCGGGTTAGCTTTAGGCTATGTGTTACATTTTGTGTATGTTTCACACATATATCTGCTTATACATGTGATGTACATATAAGTCACATATACTCGTATCATATCCCTCATCAGACTGCATCCAGAAAATGTTAAAACTTGTTTTAAAAAGTCTTAATTTTCTGAACCAAACAGTTTTTTCCAGAGCTGGTGATGGAAAAAGCTAACGAGTGAGTCATCTCGCTTTGTTCCTATCTCTGTTGAGAGTTGCACATGCTCAGTACCGATCGATGACAGACGCATGCGCAGAACGCTGGTATTCCTCACGTGTAGAACGGATTGTGTTTCCGGTACGGATCGGGTCGGCACAGTGTGCATTTCTCAGAGGGTTGAGCGTTTTGATACTTTCACAGTATTTAAATAGCACCTAAACCTGCTTTATAATAATCAAACATGGAAATCTCACTTTCTACAGTATGGGACATTAAATGAGTTAATGGGAGTAAACCCTGATTTCATGTGGTGTTTTAAATGTACACGTGCCAGCGATACAATCTGCATTCAGCTGCAGTAACACCACAAGACACAGCACTGAGGTGCTCTGTTTCACTGTGAAAAACAATATTAAAGCAATATTTGTTCTGTCGCATCAGTGTTCACACAGAGCAGATGCCCAAACAGACACTAACACATTTCATGACTAATGGACGCAGTACATTTTGTGGTCTGATCAGATTCAAGTTGGCACATTCTGATGTGTCCAGTACTTTTTTTGGTTAGTTACAGTAACCAGTCATTTATTTAAAAGTCACTAATGTATCCACATATTATGTTATAATGTTACAAAATGCACCCACAGTTCTGATAACTACACTTAATGGCTTAACAAACATGATTTTACTGCATTTTTTCAGCTTTCATAAACATCCTGAGTAGTTTAAACTGGAGAGGGCATTCGAAATGAAAAGCAACATTTCGGACAGATATGCTGCAAGAGTGTTGTGTTTGTGTTTAGCACAGAGAGAGCTGCGTCTGTATTTATAGAGAAGCAGCATTAGACTCAAAGCTGAATGAGTCATCGGGTCAGGACAAATGTCGGCTCTCCATGTGGAGAGGAAGTCTGCCATCCCACTCTGTGCGCGCGCGTGTGCGTGCGTGCGTGCATGTACCATAGACAGTAAAAAATAACGGACAAGGATAATGGATAATGAAGACCAGTGCAGAAGTGCCTTAAAACTTGCATTCTGTCCTCTGGCCAGCAGGGGGCGATAGCAGCGTTTGCAAAATGGGAAAAAGAGCGTACTTCTCACTTGATTTATTACATTAATAGACAGTTTCATACTGAGTTTATGGTCTCAATCGCTCGTTTCAAGTCTTCTTCAATTCAGAACGATGTTCATTTTGTAAATTATGGTCCCATTAAGAAGAAAATAGGCGATAAAGCAGAGGATGTTTTGCAGCGTGGCTACCATGGCTACCGTTTGATTGACAGGCCGCCATGTTAGGACAGGATAGAGGCTTAGCAATGCTAACCATGCTAACCCTGTGTACATTTAAATAAATGTAAACTTGTTTTGGCTGTTGTCTGTGTTTTCGTCTTACAAGTTTGATCCTTTCACACTGTGTTTTCACTCCATAGAAGTTTACTGTAACACTGTAACACTGTAACACTGCTAACCAAGCTAACTAGCGAGCGCTAGCTGCTAACTTATGGGAAAGTTTGCTGCGTTTCAACCGCTCGTGTCACTGCAGTGACCGGCACGAGGGTCCGGAGCTCCCTGCTCCCCCCGCTGTTAAAAATCCACCGATCCATCGGCATCACCTATCAGTCAAATTGTTATTTTAAACATCGGTATCGGCCCAGAATTCCACAATCGGTGCATCCCTACCAAAAATCAATCAATAGATCGATGATAAAAAATAACTGTTAGTTGCAAACCCTAGAAATGCGCGCGGGGCAATGATTTGATTGCAGCTTTAAACCAACAAAACCAACAGAATCCTACTTTCCTCCTCAGGCCTGCACCTGTACTCTCCCACAGGATTTAAATGCAACGTACTGCAAACAGACACAAAATACACCATGTTCCTTTCAAGGGACCACAAGTCCTCCTCCTCCTCCTCCTCCTCCTCCTCCTGTCTGCACACTGACACGCTGTGGCACCAGGTCTAACACTGTGTGGAAACAGAGCAGAGACCAGGGGCCGCAGCTGACTAAATCCCAGACTGCTTATGCAACCGGCGGGCAGAGCTGATGGGCCGAACACATTCAGCGAGCCAAGGCGATCAACGCAGACACGTCCACCCCCTGCTGATGCTGCAATACTGCCCCCCGAAACAATTAGAGCCAACGCCATCTTCATCCTGTTTTCAATGACCTTTCTGTTTTCCTGACGCACGAGACGCAAACACACACATTCCTGCTCCCCGTGCGAGGAGCAGCACAAACACTGAGCCATTACATTTCATGGCCACATAGGATTTGTCTTCTGTTCACGAAAGCACACACACGCGCGCGAGCACACGCGCACACACATACACACACATATAATCAAAGTGTGTGTGTGACCATGCACTGGCAGGGAGTGGTGTATGGGAGAGGAAATAATGAGAGACAGCACACAATGACAAGGATCACTGAGAAGCAAAGTACCAGCAAGTGTGTGTGTGTGTGTGTGTGTGTGCGTGTGTGTGTGTGTGTGTGTGTGTGCGTGTGTGTGTGTGTGTGTGTGTGTG
>JAOVVB010102748.1:0-27267 GCA_028570985.1 Heterobranchus longifilis | reverse complement strand
GGGGGTTAGGTTGACCTAAAATGTTAGCTGGCAGCACTACAGGAAGATACTCACCATACGCTGAACTTCTCAGTGTGCAGTCTGTAGCCTCCGTATGCGAGCGCATTACAAATCTAATCTACAGCAAGTCTGATTGGGCGAGTTTACGTTTGATGGTTGCGCCAGAGTTACTGTCACTCCACGCTGTGATTCAGCACAATGAGATGCTGAGATGCATCACACTGAGGGAGCTGCTGTTTTTGGAATGACTTTTTAGTCTTGTAAACCTCCACATTGTGAATCCCGGCTCACAAAACAGAAGGATGGCTGTGATCCAGCTGGAATGCCAAAATTATTGAATGCTCCCAACTTGCCTCCCCCCCCCCTTCCCCTTCCCCTTCCCCTCTCTCCCTCTGCGTTTCTGTTTCTCATTATGGCGCTTTCTCTGTTTTTTGCTCCTGCAAAACCTCAAAACAATGGCCATCAAACTCGGTCAAGAAAGCGAAAGTATTATCTTGTGTGTCTCTCGAAAGTTCAAAGTACAGATGTGCTGTTCTCGGCCACATTGCATCCATCACAAAACACTGAGGATGTTTTAACAGATGTTTTTGTCTCATGTTGGCTGCAAAGTACTTTCAGTTAGTAACCGTAGTATCAACCTTTCGCATACTTTTGGAACGGCGTCATTGCTTAATCATTGGTCACAGCCCTAGGGTAGTGATGATGGGGGGTTTATATGGCTTTAATACTGAACTGCACGATCCTGCAGAAGAGGTTTGATCCAGAAACACCTATGCATGCAAGCTTTTTAGGTTGGACAAATTTGAAAGGGGCCAATTTAGAGCCAGAGCTATAGCGGCGTATTTAGGACCTTTGTTTTTTAAAGGGGACACATTATTTTTCTCATTCTGTCTGTCTGAAATGCTCAGTTTTAGCACCTGTCTCTTTAAGCCCCCCCTCCTGAAAAAGCCCAGTCTGCTCTGATTGGTCAGCATTTCCGGGTCTTTCGCATCTGCGCTCTCAGTGTCTCTGCACCGTCACTGCAGCCAGAGAATGACTGTAATGACACTGTAGCGGCACTTTCTGCTTATATATAGTATGATATATGATATATAGGTGTGACATCACAACTTTACAGAAGTCCTGACGGCTCGATTAAAGGCACAGTTTCTGAATACGGGATGTGTGCATTTCTCTGTGGATTGAGCACTTTGATACGTTCATATATAGCACTTAAACCTGCTTTATAATCAAAAAGAAATGGAAGTCTCACTTTTTACAATATGGGACCTTTAAATCAAGCCATCCTGTAATTTGGAAAAAGTGAAACTGTCAGGAAAGTGATCAATGCCTTCTAAAATTACAGTGTCCTTAGTTCATCCACGCCACATACTCACATTTGGTGTATAATGCTGTTTTGCCCACAAGCCAGTGCAAGATTTATTTAACTCGTTATTAGCCACTCAATTTCCCTATCAAATCTAGGGGACGTAAAAAAAAAAAAGGGACACTCAGCAGAATTGCAGCACAGTATCTCTACTTTCACATCACTGTGTTTGTCAGGTAAAAAATAGACACCTTGCGGTACCCAAGCTGTTGGCATCTGCGAGTTCACTGCAACCACTTCAGCTAAGGGTGAGAAACGGGATAAGTACTGAGCAAAATGCACAAGAAAGTGCTTGGAGAGAGGGTTTACAAAAGTGTTCTGTTCATCCGCCTGCCACCAACCGCAGGAGTCAGAAGGGTCTGCGAAAGTAGCCTCCCACGCACTCAAGAGATTTATCACTTAAATGGATTTTGGTACATCAGTGCTCACAGAGACTACAGCCTGTGCACAATGGTGTATTCATTACATAACCTAACCCACCTGTGTTATAAAGATTGATGTGGGATTCTTTGTGACCCGGGCAAAGATGTGTGCCACCTCTGCTGTGAACACGTACAGTCAGACCATGATTCAGACCCATGTGGCTCCAGAGGTGGGAAACAGTAGCAATTGATGGTAAACGTGCATTAATCACTATTCATGCTGAGACATGCTGCCGCCACGAGCAGCAGCAAACTATGATCGGGCCCAAAAAATCAGGCCCCTGAACCTGAACAGTTTCTGTCCGAGCCCGACCCAAGCCCGAACCATGGCAGCAGTTTTGGGTCCGAGGCCGATTAAAAAACAGAATTTCCACATTGAACAGATCCAGAAGATGGCAGTCGCACACAGCCCATACATTACACAGACTATAAGGTCTGCAGTTTTTTTTTTAAAGCACCAGGAAATTTGCGCAAACCCAAACTGAATCGAGCCCAAATTACAGCCCAGGTAACGCTCAATTCTCTACTTGCACATAGTGTGCCCTACATTTGTTTTACGAACTTCACATCTGCCTAACGTTAGGCTATAAATGAACTACCCAAAGGTCGCATTTTGCGGTCCATGTCACCGTCACCACTACTACGCTGACGGTGACGTTTAACGTCCTCGACAACCTCTGTAGTCTCTTAAACACACATAAAAGCTTCGAAATCCACCGACGAATTTTATGTCGTAAAACAAAATATTACAATCTCTGAAGCTTGTGGTAACCACAGACCTTATTTCAGACGTCTAACCAAAAACCCATTGACTTTAAGGCTCAAATGCTAACTCATTTCCGGATTTTAAACTACACATTTCGGCTCCCTGTAGCGACGTAACGTTAGCAAAGCTGTGAAAATCAGACTAGCATTGGCTCTGCACTGAGTAACTAGCTAATTTCGCTAATGGTTATCTAACACTAGATTATCAAAAACACTATACAACACTATAAACAAAAATGAACGGTAAATAGGCCTACTATTAACAATATGTACAAAGCTAACTGTGAAAAGTGAAGTAAGTGGCCCAACTTAAGGATGAAAAAGAACTGTAAAGTTGAATTGGAGGCGAATTACGTGACTGTAGAGTTGACAAGAAGTAAACAGACGTGTAGTTCAGAAAACAAATACGTCACAAATTGTGCAAGTAGCATAAAGAATCAGGTCCTGGCAGAGAATCAAAGCTCTAGCAGCGCTACTTTAGTGCGTCTCACCTGACGTGGTTCGGCATGGCTGCGTTACATAATGACCCTGCAGCTGCCACCAATTGTGGCCTCTCTCCCTTATCCCACTTGGGAGTCTACCAGCAGGACCAGACTACTCCGCCGTGGTAGAGGCCTTAAACCACTTCCTGTGGTGACTCCGCAGGGCAGCCTCGTTAGCACAGCCAGACACCCTGCCCCTCATTAGACCAGCGAGGTGATAAACAAGGGAAGCAAGACAACAACAAGCCACTTATAGCCCCTGATGGTTTGGTTGTTTTTTTTAACATAAGACAACCTATCCTGCTTCTGTTACATAATCTCAAACTTTTGGCAGCATTTGCCCAACACACCTCGTCTGCACAGACTTTTATTGTTTATAGGGGTCATTATTAGTATAATCCTTGACCTCACATTTTAATGTGTTGACAGCTTACATTGTCCCACTCAAATTAGGAACCAAGCCAGAGACATGGTCAGAAAAAAATCCAAAAACTGACTCAGCTTTTTCAGCAAAAGAAGGCCTCTTCCAACTCGCACTCTGTCGGGATTGGGCACATTTTCTGTTGACTTGCTGTGGTTTCACTCTCCACTGCCTTGATGGATGAAACGTAGGACCTGCACCAAGTTTCTCTGGAGTTGGCATGCTCTGTCTGTCAGATGATGGATATAAACTCAGTTTGACTCTGAGGCACATTGTCTTGATCCAGCCTGGTCTCTAAAAAACTCCCATACAGCGAAACTGCATTCTTAATTTACGATTGCAGGAGAAACATTTTCTCACGGATTACTTTTGTTTTTGACGTATTACAAAAGGCGTTTCTAATCATAGTCTGCGAACTTCCGTGGGCGGACTATGATTAGAAACATTATTTCGGAGTAGATGGATGGATAACAAAACATGGACTTTCACCCAGGAGACCGCAGTTCGGGTCCCGTGTCACCAAAACCAAAAGTCAATGTTGTTATTTAACAAGTAGTCTTGCAATGCCACGATACTCTAAGTCTGGGGACTTCTAATGCAAGGTAGTTACTTGGACACCGGCAAGAACGGCTGGTAACTAAGTAACGGCCCATACATTTTGGCAAAGGACACGCCTTACCAGAAATGGTGCGCTCCCCCTTTTCTCCTCTGTCTCCCAACGTAACTCATATTTTTAAACTCTCTAATTGTTACCACCCAGTTTTAGTAATGAAAACTGAGTGAAGGTCAGCAAAGTTTCTGGAGACTGAGTCTACTTAACAAGCGGCTGCTTATTATATTTTGTTACATAACAGAAGTATTTATTTTAACCCAAACCACAATCTTTTCCTCAACCTAATCAAATAGTTTTGTTGCCTAAACCTAATAAAGCAGTTTTGCAGCAATTCATGAGGTGTTCAAAACTGCAACAATAATCCGTGAGAAAAAATGTTTCCCTCGAAACGTGATTAAGAATGCAGTTTAGTTCTCTGGGAACGTCATTTTGTCGGGGACAGGGTTGTTTGATCTTAACTCCTGACTTTCTTACTTTCTCTCTGTTGTAGGACTGGAACCGTACGTGGTACACAGCCAACCCAGACCTGACCCAGTGTTTCCAGAACACAGTACTGGTGTGGGTCCCCTGTATCTATCTGTGGTTGCTGGCCCCTTTCTACTGCCTTCACCTCTACTGCCATGACCGCGGACGCATTGAAATGTCCTGCCTCTGCACCGCCAAGATGGTGAGATTTCACACAGGCTTTGGCCAGTCTTCAGTTTATTGTTCAAGGTTTTTCACACGACTGAAATCAGATACAAAAGTAACATTCTGTTAGTTTTTTCTCAACGAGATCCCCAATATCAACAGAAAAGAAGTATACTGGCAAATGTGACTGTAAAGCTCTTACTTTCCTGCCCTGCTCAGGCATTGGGTTTCCTGCTGGCCTCCTTTGGCTTTGTGGAGTTTTTCTACATCCTGCTAGAGAGGAGCCAGGAGATCCAGCAGCACATGGTCTTCCTACTCAGCCCCATCATACGCAGCATGACTGTGGTAAGTACAGTGACTTTTTCCTGATTTTACCGTAGTGTTTATCCATACGTTTATCTAACCAAAATGGAGGGAGTCTCTATCTGTATGTATGTTTGTCCTTCGATTTTCTTGCCAACCGTTCATCCGTTCAACTTGGCGGTGTGTTGCTGAGGATCTACAGGACATATTCATTAGTAGTGCATTATGTACACACTGTGTAGTGTATTGAGAGGGGACCCCTATTAACTGTTATACCACCAAACAGCATGCTGGGTACAGCTCGCTCTCTGTCGCACGCTTCAAGAACAGATGAAGAAAGAGAGACCGGAGACGTTACATTGTAGCAAACTCAAACATTTCAAGCATCCGCGATTTAACCTTCAGAATGAACGATTTTGTTAGCAAATGGCACGTATACTCTAGCATTGCTAAGGGATGCAACTATGTCGCTCAGAACCCAAGGAAGCAAAGTTTGGATGAGCGGTTCTCGAGAAGGCTACAATCGTCCTGTTCCAAATAGGCATGTTTTGAACGTTTTGCACTGCACAGCAGTATCAGACTGAAGTAATTTCAATTTTATGATTTTCTTAGCTATAAAAGCTGATGGCCTACTTCTAAACTTGTATGACATTTGCATCAGTGCATCAGAGGTGGATGAGCAGTATCCTGCAAAGTGAAATCTATAAATCTTCAACATGTAACATGTAAACAACTAATGCATACTGTGTGGGCTATAGCCAAAAAGATGAAAGTGCATTTCATTCATACCTCTGAAATCTAATTGTGTATGAAACCTATAGACAGTATAAAACTCTTGAAATGTTCTTTAATAATTGAAATAGCTTGCTGCTAATTTGACACGTCTCTAGAGATGGAATGGAATTTATCCCCAATCAAGTTTTAAGAGGTAATAAAGTGACAGGGTGCACACACAAAAGTAATTGTGCGTTAGTTTTGCATCCATGCATGGTGTATGGAAAACCCTTTAACTATTGAGCTATGCAGCTGATTTGTAGCTCAAATTGCACATCTGTCATCCCTCCTGCGTTGCCCTGGGTAACAGAGACGTTTTGGGAATATCCTGCTGGCTCACATGTCAATGTGCAGGCAAATGAAAGAATATATAGTCTATGTACAGTGTGTTGGCCAGACACTGAGGTGCAAAGATGCATAAGCAGGTATAGATTTATAGTGTTGCTGGCAATGCAAATATTACACCAACCTGTAAACGCCGCCAGTATTTGACCACCACTCATCAGGGTGCAGAGAACATGTGTTGACATCAGCTACTATTTGATGTGGAATCGGTGTGCGTACATATGCGCACATTTTCAATACAAAATATGTGATTGGTAGGTGTTGTGCAAGAAAGAAAAGAAAATAATGTATATAAACCAAAATATTTCTTATGTTTTGGAGGCTTATTCTTTTTCCAAAGTATACTATGTTGTTTTCCCCACATTGTTGCCATAGAGTGTTGCAGGTTTGACCTATTTGTAGGTCAACCAGGAAGTTAGCATCACCCTGGTTCCTTTGACAAAAAGCCAATGGGATTTTTCCATTAGATTTTGGATTATTGCAGAAAATAAGCTCTGTGACAATCACAAGTTTATGATACTTACATGTTTTCAGTGAGATAATCTTCACAAATGAACACCACTTTTAGGATTTTAGAAGCGGAAATGCAATCGCAAGAAGTAACAAGCTAACGTTAGGCCACCACGGTCACATGACTTCACCGTCACCACTACTAAACCGACGGTGATGTTTAATGTCCCTGGCAACCTCTGTAGTCTCATTTAGCCACTTGTTAGCAACTGCCTTTTTTACGAGTGGGGTATTTACCAAAGTATTTTATGTCGTAGAACAAAATGTGAAAATCTTCATGCTTGTGTTAACTACAGACTTTATTTCAGGCATCTAACCAAAAACACATTCAAAAGACCCACTGACTTTGAGACGAGGAAACCAGCAGTGTAAAAAATGCTAACTCAGTTCCGGGTTTTAGGACTCATTCCTGCAGCACTCTGCAGTGTGTGTGGTGAGTCAATTTGTGGTGAAGCAAAGTGAGAGAGTGACGGTGAATGCAGGGTGCACACTCAAGAGCGGGGAAGAGTTTAAGTTTAGTAGTGAAGATATCAAATGAATGTACAGCAGAGTTTGCAGTTTTGTGCACTGTGTGGGAAAGCTTTAGCAGGAAAAGTGAACGTTTTCCAGCGCTGAAAGGCATACTCATCTTCTGGCAATGGGACATGGGTCTATCGCCTATTTTTAGCAAGTGTTCCAATGTTAAAAAAACCTGCATATACACGCTAATTTTGGTGGATAAGGGGTATATTGCAGGCCGATTAAACTGTGAGGATTGACTCACTCGTGAATCTTCATGGGCGGTCAGTGTTTGTCCACTCAAGTTTATTGAATCAAGTACTTACACGCAAATGAGTTGTTCAGTGATGGCAGTGCCTTGACTAATCGTGTGCTTTAAAATCAAGCTTTTCCAACCTTTTCATTCATCTTTAAAAAACACACAACAACCGAATACAAAGGTGTTGAAACACAATTGTAGCCCATGCCAAACCTAATTACATAGAAAGGTTCAGTCTTTATATAGGCTACACAGGTGTGCTGTTGGACTGGGAGTTTTGACGCCAGTTTCTTCTTTGAGCGCCATTGTTCTGACCAAAACTGTATTTAGGGTGCAACGTGTTTAATTGCAATGCAGAAAGGAAGAAAAGATAAATGACAAAACATTCATCCAATTTACTTTGGAATAAGAACCTGAGGTTTTGCATGAACAAAACCCAAATACACCAAAATACACAGTGCACATTGATTCAGGTCCGAGGAGAAACAGCTCAAACAACTCAGATGTTTAGATCCAAATCAGTGCAAGACCTGTGCAGAACTCTGCAGTCTATATGAGATCTTTAATCTTTACAAATGTTGTTTGTCCAGTCTCCCTCCAAACATCTTGAATCAAACTATAATGGATGGGTCTACAGAACATTATTTATACAAGATAAGGGCTAGTATGCAATCAGAGAAATGTTTTCGGTGGCTTGTGTTGATGGAAACAACCCTGAATGTTTCTCAGAACATCGATCCCACTCATTTTCTGCTGATTTTAAATGATACTTAACCGATGAGTGGGAGCAAACAGAAGAGGGGTGCAGCTGACAACATGGGTGGCAAGTTTAAAATGTTGTTTATCCTGAGCGGGAGTGATGTAAGAATTACAATGCACTACAAGGGTGCTGAGTCCGGATAGGAAGCGGGTTGCTGTAGCCCAGTGAGCCTCTAAAAGCTGACCCACATATACTTTTATGCACAAAGCTTCCTCTCTCTGCAGCCTCATACAGGTCCTGCACAGTCTCACTCTCAGACAGCCGTGCCCACCTGTGGTCTTTTCAGACTCCTGAGTAAATAGCAGCACGTTTGGGGAAAATATACACTGAGTCGTCTCTTGTATCGAGGGATATATTTCAAAAAAGGTCATTTATTTTGAGGATCTAATTCATCTGACCAAGAGGACAGACAACAAACATCTACTAAATCAAATTTAAGAGCTTATCACACATCTTTAAATTTCACTTTCCAGACCTACATTAAAGGACCAGTGTGTATGATTTAGAGGGATCTGTTGGCAGAAATAGAATATAATATTAAGTATGTTTTCTTTAGTGTATAATCATCTGAAAATAAGAATCATTGCGTTTCCGTTCCCTTAGATTTGAGCCTTCATAACAGGCCCCCAGGAAGAGCGCCATGCATCCATGGTTTATAACTACATACTCTTCCACGGAGTTGCACCGCCATGTTTCTACAGTAGCCCAGAATGGACAAACCAAACACTGGCTCTATTGCATTTTCACGTCGGTTCTCCTACCTCATAGTTCAAAGTGTGGCCCGTGGGCCAATGGCGGCCCCCAGAAATATTTTATGCGGACCCGAACGTGACATGAAATGCATGCATTATATTTTCATTATTTGAATACTTTCACTTTCAATAGCCTAGATTTAATACACTACTCAGATACTGCGCCAAACTACACCCCCCGAACAAGCGTCTGTCAGGTTTGGAATGACAACTTGTAGAAAGCTACTGGTTGCATGGCAATTAGTATTTCACGAGTGTTAGGGGAATTACGTTTTGTCATCAATGCTAGTGCTAAAGTTAGCGATTTTGGTGACAACTCAGCAGTTTAATGTGGAAGTGAGATGTGTGTATTTCTCCTGTGTGACCCTCAGTCATATGCTGGCTCCCTAAGTTGGCTCAGTCATCCAAACTTTGAGAACCCCTACATGCTTGGCACACAAGTTTCAGTTGGTTGCAATCTGCAACCTCACCGCTAGATGCCACTAAATCTGAAGCTGAACTTTTAAAGGATATCATTTTCTTGATGCTGATTGTAGCCACCCACCACCACCCTGGAACACTCTGGCCTGGAACACTGTGCTCTTGTTGCTCTGACCAACTTATTTTATTACCCTTCAACTCAAGTTAATGTATGGGAACAGTTTTTAGCCCACAAACGAATTGTGGTCACTATTGATGAAAAGCACACACATGACAGTGACTATAATCAGCAATACCATGACGTAAAAGTCTTATTCCTTCCCCAGCACTGCACACTTCCCATGTAATTATAAGGTAGGGTTTTGATGCGGGGTTGGGTGATGGACTTAGTTCCACCCACGGACGTCTACAAACAGATGGGCTGATGGTTTGTCGCAATATGAAAAGTACGAGCGGAAGGCTAAGAATAGGAGGGTCCTTACCCTCAGATGCTGACCCAAGGTCAGATTTACGATCCCCTCACTTATGTAAAGGTTTGTGGCTGATGCAGCCTCAACCTCATCAGTCTAGGACTTAAAGTACCAGCAATTTAGGACATAAAGTTCTTACCGTGGGCTTGGTGATGCCAACGGACATACTGTGAGATGTAGGAGATGTGCAGCCCCATAGAAGACTTGAGTTGATCAAACCTATAGGGGGAAACAATCAATGTGCAGTATTAGAACATATATTTAGCCTGTATTTTAATGATCATAAAGTGTTGCTGATTGATTTGAATACTACTTAAAGCTGTGGTAAGCGATATTTTTAAATCAACAATGGATAAAATCCTTGATCTATCCAATCAAATCCCCCTATGTGTATTCTAAAAGATATCCCTTATAGTGATGAAAACACAGAGAATTATCATCGACTCAGCAGTTCCCCTCAGCGCTATGGGACTTTTTCTTTTAGCATCTTTCAGCTCAACGTGTTGGTTTTTACGGCCTCAGCCTCGTTTCCATACATGCAGCTGATTTTAGAAAAAAAAAAAATCCACTGAACGCTACCTGCTCAGCTTAGCAACTTAGCAAAACAAAATTAGCAACTAGCTAAAGAGCCAGGAGTTAATAAGAGCTAAAAGGAGGGTGATTATTGGACTCACATTCACAAACGACTCCAAATAAATGCTAATGTTGCTTCATGTTGGCTGGGTGTGTAAATAAGCAGATGTTTGCCAACATGTTCGCAATATAAACTTTATAAGGTGATAATAAGACAATATTTTTTGTTTACAGCTTGTTGCGTTCCTCCAAAGTGGCCAAAAATCAATTAATGCAGCTTGTGTTGAAAACTAGTAAAGTAAAAGAAAGTAAAAAGCTACTCAATAGTAATCAGGACATTTTCACCCCTAAAGCACATCAAATTCTTGGACGTTCACATGCTTTGAGTTGGCATGTTTGCATCCCCTCTATAGGTGTGCTTTTGGCCGCAACATCCAGTCAGGTGGACTGGAGACTCTAAATTCCCCATAGGTATGATTGTAAGTGCCTGTCTATCTGTATTCATCCTCCAATTGCAAGTATCAAGTGTATAGGGAAAATGAATGAACAAAAGAATAAATAATTAGTGTGTCACCACAGCAAGTATACGAGAACTCTGTATGTTGTTTATACCCAGAGCACATGGAGATGTTCACCCTTTTGGCCCCCACACAGAAATCTGTACAAAATGTATAAGGTTGTTCATGTGAAAAACATATATAATTACCAGGCTGCTATAGTTTATAACAGGACAGTACTGTGGCTCATCCCAAAGCAACCAATGTGGTACTCATTATGAAACCTAAACCCGCTTTCTCCCAACTTGGTGATGAGCTGGCATGACAAAGTGACGTCTCACTTGGCCAACCACTCAGAGAGGGACCAATTATGGTGCTGCAACAGCAGATGCACGACTCCTCTGAGGACTCTGTGTCCAAACACTGAATCAGGCCTATTTTTGAGAAAACATCACCGTATAGAGAGGGGGGGGGGCGGGGGGGGGGGGGGTTAAAGGGAAGTACATAATACCATTAAGAAATGTGGGCAGGGCATGCGGCATACCATGTATGTGTTTTTTGTTTTTTTTATAGGCGGAAGTCAGTCAGATCACATCTGCACCTGCGGCAAGGGAAATCCCAGAAACCCATATGTTTTTTTCGCAAAACCACCATTGACTGCATTAGATCTGACTAAATCTTATTATAGCCTCTATGCTCTGTTAAAAACACTGGCAGTGACATCAGCAGATAATACAAGAGAGATAGGGCTTTATTTTATTCAACTGAATTAAAGTGGAACTGAATGGCAGCTTGGAAAGTAGTTTTTCCCAGAGCAACTTTAGCCATCTTCGCTAAAATCTCACCACAAAAAGAAAACAGTTTGGTTTGAAGTTGAGAACTTATAGTACCTTTAAAACTAGAAGGGCACTCGGAGAGCGCAGGCCTCCACCAAGGCCATACCCCATCTTGCAATGTTAATGAAAGTGAAAAACAATTTGTGTATCCAGTCTGAAATGTAATGGGTTCTTCCTTGGCCCATGCTACACCCGTTCACCAAGTTCCATGAAAATCGGGCCAGTAGTTTTTCCATAATGAAGGGTAATGAAGTAATCCCGGTATGTAAATATGTTGGGGTTTTTTTTATTCCAAAGAGGCAATTCATACTAGGAAATCATGTTTTCCTGCTGTCCTAGTTGTGTCTTTGTAGAGTCGCTCCCAGCTGTCCTTAAACGTGGCATCTGAGGCATTTCAGTGTTTTCTCGCTCAGGGATAGAGTTGTTTCCTCTCCTGCTGTCAGAACCCCACGTGAATTCTTAAATTAAATATTTCTGTCTCTCTTTGTTTCTCTCTAGATCTTGGCCTTATGCATCATCCAGTTGGAAAGAATAAGAGGCTGTCGTTCCTCTGTATTCCTCTTCCTGTTCTGGGTTTTGGCTGTGGTCTGTTCCCTGGTGCCTCTCAGAGCGAAGGTCCAGCTGGCCATGGATGAGGTATGTCTTTAGCCTATTAATTAATATGGAATTTTAACACTATACCTTACCATTTAATAGAAATATCATCACTGTGTCCTCCTGTATATGTATCAGCCATAGACTGTATAAAAAGAATGAACAGAGTAAGAGTGACGTCAGCCATTGGTTGGACTCCCGTTTTGAAGCCTCGAGTTTGGACACTTCCTGAGCATCTTGCGCTTTTGCAAAAGGACATTATGTTATCAGGTCAAGGCACAGGGGGGATGACGCGCCCAATGCGGCGCAGTGATGTTTCAATGGCGCCGCACTAAGCTGAGTTAACCCCTAACGAGGGAGCGTTTGCAGATTTTCAACCGTCTGACACGAATCCTCCAGTGGATTTTTAACAGCAGGGGGAGTGGGGAGCTCGAGGTAGTAGAAAATCAGCAAACTTTCCCATAAGTTAGCAGCTAACGCTAGTGCTAGCAAGTTAGCACGGTGCTACCGAATGCTGAACAAGACATTTTTCGGCAACTAAAGTGTTACAATACATTTCTATGAAGTGAAAACACACTGTGAAAGGGTCAAATTTGTAAGACAAAAACACAGACAACACCCAAAACTAGTTCATGTCTATTTAAATGAATGAATGAATTGAAACTAGAGATTAGAGACCATACATTCATTATGAAACCGTTTACTAAGGTAATAAATCAAGTGAAAAGTAGGGTAATTTTCCCATAGACTTGAATTGACCGGGATAAGGCTTTTTGCAACTGCTGGTATCACCCCCTGTGGGCCATAGGACAGAATGCAAGTGTTAAGGCACTTCCGCATTGGCCTCACTCTTCAGACCTGGAAGTTTTGTCCATTATTTTATACTATATGGTATCAACACATGATGCTGTATATTCCAAGCATCCAAAACCTCTCCATACTGAATAATTCAGAGCCAAAGTGAATGTGTGTGTTCATTTTGAACTCAGTGAACTTGCAGTGTCGAAACACCATTCAGGGATATCTAATCAGGTCGACTCCTACCCAAAGTCTAGACGCAAGACTCCAGCAGCACAGCTTGAGATATACCCTGTGTCAGCAAAGAGTTTCTGTTTCGTCCCCTAATTTCAACCAAGGTAACCGAAAGTTAACCAAGTGTTGGGGGATGGCACTGCCAATTCTGGTCAAACCCGTGTGTGTTTAAGTCTTCCTTTTCTTCCTGTGTCTCGTGTCAGACACTGCAATCATTGTTGTATGGGGCAAGTTTCTATTTAAGTGCACGTAGCCGTGGGGCAGTCACATTTGCATTTCTATAAAAACACACAAACACACACACATCCATATTTCTGTTTTATCGTCGTCAGTGTGACATTCCCACACTGCTTGGGGGAGAGTAATGATGGCCCTGGGATAAATGCTGGTGAGACATGGCAGCCCAGGGTCAGACCAGAGAAGCGTCAGCGCTGTGTTTATGGGCCTACACTGCCGTAAACACAGCCAGATGGAAATCTATGCATCCGCACATAATGCGAGGCCATTTAGAATTTAAACACAGATGTTTTCATTTCATTCAACCACACGCGTGCACATAGGATCCACAAGTGACCACCCATATATATATCTCCACTATCGTATAAATACATCTTGATTGACCACATTCATTATGCATAAGAGTTCTGCTCATCAATTTCTCTAAAGATTATGAGACCATCCAGCATCTTTTGCTTGGTCATGGGAGTGAACGGTACTCCCATGATGACCACATTAGGTAGACTGAAATGAAATGGTATTCTGCAGACAGTGTCAGATTTGCAGAAGATACAGTGAAAGTTGGATTGGAGATAATGAAGACAACTACAAAAATGAGCAAGTTTATAAGATGGAGCAAGGGCTGTTCACTGCACCCTAAAAACCAATACAAGAAAAGAAAGTTGTCATTGACTTTCGCTCAAAAGCTAACTCCTGTTATAGGAATCGTTCGACATTTGGGAGAAATATGCTTATTCACTTTCTTGCCAAGAGTTAGATGCAAACTCTCACATCTGTATGGTAAATATGAAGATACTGCTAGCTAAATAATGTAATTATCTTAATTTAGCACAAAGAGTAGAAACTGGGGGAAACAGCTACCGTAAATCCAAAATGGATATACCAAAAATCCGCCAACCATCACCTCTACAGCTCACCAATTAACCATATCTCGTTTGTTTAATCAAACAAACACATGCACTTTTTTGTACAAACGAGAAATAACATGTTAATCAGTGAGTTTCAGGGGTGCTGGTAGGAGGATTTTGTTACCTTTGGACAAAGTCAGGTTAGCAGTTTCCCCTTTTCCCCCTATTTATTTAAGCTAAGCTCACTGGCCACTGGCTCTAGCATTATATTACTCTTAAAGGAATGAAAACATAATGTTTTCTTTTTTTTTTTGGATGAACAAACACATTAGTATAGGCTAATAGAAACTTGAAACCATTTTTAATGGAAGTGTGTAAAAAGTCTCCCTTTTGAAAGAAATAAAAAAAGAAATTCAATACTGTAGATAAGCAAATGTAATCCTACATGGTATGGTAACTGTCAATTTTCAAACCATTTTTTATCTGAGATAGTAAAAATGACTTAATATCGTGTTATAGATGTAACAAGAAAACAAAAGTGCTGCAGCACAGCTCAGCAGTCGTTGGCTCACATTTCACATATTGTTCTGACACTTTCTCTAAATATTTATAAAGAAAGTGTCTAATTCACATTGCAGTGCTGATGGCTCAAGTTGACCGAGTTCGTGTTTGCGGACCCTTGGCCATTCTTAGTTGCTTGACCTACATTTTTCCCACCCACTCTCCGACCATCCTGACCCTGTTTTTCACTGTGTGGCCGGATCCATTTGGCCCCTTCATATCTTCTTTCTGGGCACGGCACCACATTTTTCAGAGAAAGTCGTTATACTGTTTACCATGGCTCTGACTTCCATGCATATAGGCCTACCCATTCTGCTGCGCAACAGAGTGGCTGTGGCAGGGGCCTTGACCCAGTAGTAAACAATGCCTCTGCCAAACCCCACAATTTCTATACGTCAAGAATAACATGCGAGCCCTACATTTCACAGAAGTCTCTGAGTGGTTAATATCGCAGCTGCTTGCCTTGATTGAATGTAAGGGAGCTGGTTTGTGAAACCACAATCTCCCTATTTACAGATACGGGCTCTTTAGCGTGACTGAGAGGCAGCTTTAACTATCGCTTCATTTATATAAAGTACACCATTAAAGACTTTGGGTTGTCACTCTGATTTAGCTTAAAGGTCCAAAATACTCTTTATTGTGTCTGTGATCTTGGTGTAGAAACCATATCCTCTGCTATACAATATGCAAGCATGGGAAAAGCCATGTAATGAATTTTTCGTGTTGTTGTGAAACTGCACACAAAGCCACAGTGAGTGAAGATAAATGTCGCTGTATACCACAGGATGTTGTGTGATTTGTTAAGTAATGTTGAAAGAGATGAAACAAGCAAAACACATGTTGATTCTATTGAAAACCTTATGTCCTGCTTTAAGAACAATGTTATTTTTGTGAGGCATGTGCACGGCCACAAAGCCAATTAATTATGTCCCTAGCTTAAGTTAAAGTCGAACTTACGAAACGTGTCTGGAACAAATAAACCGAAGGAACTCTGACTGTAGCAGCCTCCTTAAAGTCCCAGTGAAACGGAAGCTTCTGGTGTATTTCCCAGTGAAATCGAATATTTGAGCGGTGTACATTTCCAAAAAGGATTTAAACCAAATCCTTTACGTTTGATTGGACCGCCAAAAAGGGGGCGGGCTTAGAGTTTAGCGTGATATGGAGCTAGAGAGGACGAATGCTCTGTGCTGCTAAGAGTTCCAGATTGATTGATCGGTGGATATTATGATATTATTTGGTATCAGCTTACGTAAGCACATGTTATATTTTGTTTTACAGGAAGAAAACATGATTGAATTTTGATCGAGTTTGATATAAAAATACAAAAACTGATTTTTTAAATTGTTTTTCAGCAGAAATTGTTAGATAGGTGCACAGTATGACAGGGAATGTGATCTAAAAGAGTTAAAAAGGCATTTTCTGTTTCACATCGACTTTAATCTGTGCTTTCTTATTCCACAGGGCATTGCCTCTGACATCGTACGATACCTCGCCTTCTTCTCCTATTTCACAATCCAACTGGCCCAGCTCTTCCTGTGCTGTTTTGCTGACCAGCCTCCAGAGGGAAAAACTGTTTTGGAAAAGGTAGGCAGATGAGAATGTATCCCACTTCCGTCAAAAAAAGTCCACTCCGTCTCAATCCAACACGCAGGGAAAAAACATGCCTGAGAAGCTCTCTTGTGGTTTTCAACTTTTGTTGTCAAAAAATGTTTCCCTTTTGGAGGAAATGATGTGATTCACCTCCCTCCCTCCTTCCACTCTCACTTCACCGCTTCCTACGAGGGGAGTGTGAATGTGTGTGTCGTTGTTCTCCTGCATACCATCAATGCGACTCACTCACTTCAGCGTTGGATAACATCACGACCGCTGCTCAGAGTCCGTGACCACACAACAGCACAGGCATTACTTAATACAGATCTCACTATCCCATCAAACATGAGCCATGACGACACCTTGTTAAGCTCGAAATATAGCGAGTTGATTCAGGAGGGTTGACAGATGAATGAAAATGAGCTTCTAATCAATCAAACAGACGTCTGACGTAATATTTCCCCGGTGATAAACAATCAAAATAGCTGGAAAAGTCCCTAAGAAACTCTTGGCGGATGGTGAGGGTGCAGAAGCCGCAGTCTGGTGTGGTGGACACACCCATTGGTCGTTCCTTGGTGTGTCCTCTTCGTCTTCCTCCACCTCCTCCTTGCCCCACGCTCTGGTTAGAGTTACTCACAGGAAGAGAGGAAGTGAGGGGACGAAGAGCGCTGGTAATGAAGAGAGCAAACACCCTGGTGAGGGGGTGGCAGCCAGGGTGGAGAGATGCCGTAAAGAATGCGCGTGAGGACAAAGTTTCTGTGTGTCTGTGTGTGTGTATCCACTTGTTGGACAGTTTGCTGATGACAAATTTCCGCTCCGTCTGCGCTAGACCTCAGAACGTCATCTTCACCCCGCGCTCAGCACTGAACTCTATTTATTCTGTCCTGTGGGAGTTCACAGCCCCTGCTCCCCACAGTGGACCACCTGACTGTACAGTGCTGTTTACACACATTAGCATTCTTAAACACACTCCTCACAAGTGCACCATCCAACCATCAACGCACGACCTCTGTGAAGCTGTGTACGTCTCGAAAGCCTTAAAGTGGTGAGAGATTTACTGCGAAAACAACAGTAAGTCTGGTCTTTAATCTGTTGCAGAATCCCTGTCCCGTGAAAGATGCCTCTTTCCTGTCAAAGATTCTCTTCTGGTGGTTCACTGGGTAAGATGGTTCTTCAAAACCCCCTCATTTTTTGGCTTCGGATGACTCACTATAGCGACAGTTTGTACTTGTTTACAATAATATGTGTGTTTTGTTGACGATCATGTGCGTGAATCATCCCCCACAGGCTTGTTGTGAAAGGATATCGCACCCCACTGGCAGCAGAGGACCTGTGGACCCTGAGGGAGGAAGACACGTCACGCAAGATCATCTCTGAGGTGGAAGAGGACTGGACAGATGAATGTGCCAAAGTTCAAAAGTGAGAATGCCTGATAATTGATGCCTGGCAGTTTACTTTCATAAAGTTGGGAGACTCACAAAAGAGAGCGTCTACAGCCATGCAAACTGCTCTGTGAGGCTTTGAGCTAAACGCTAACATGCTTAGTTTAGCGTATTAGCTTGCTAACATTTCCTAATTAGCACAAAACACAAAGTACAGCTGAGGCTGATGGGAATGTCAATCATTTTACAGGTATGTGGTCATAAACTCAAGTTCCAAAAACACGGCATTTCCCATAATTCAACCAATAACATCATTTGGTTTGGTCGATGCTAGACTGTATGGTCCAGAGGGACGGGCATAGGTATGACCCGCCTCTTATTGGCTAGTACTCTAGTACCCTAGTAAGGTTAGGGTAAAAGTATGAGGGTAAGCCAATCTTTCAAACTCCATGACACCTGTTTGTAATGCCAAGATAATCCGGATTACATCATAACCCTAGCCAGTGAGTACTACAATTCTTGTTTTCAAATGATGTGTAGTAGGCTACTCATGAGTAAATTTACCTTAATTGGCTGCCTAATCTTCTAGCTAGTAGTTGTAGCATGAAGAAACGTGCAGCAGAAGACTGATCTTCAGAGAGAAAAGACGTGTGCAGGACATGTTGTCTTTCATGTTTCCTCCTGCTCATAAGGCTATTTTGACACAGGCCTGTGATCCACCATACAGTGTCTCGCTATTGTCACAGCTCAACAGCCAAAGAATCAATTCCATTTTATTGCAATGTGGTCAAACATCAGCATGGCGCTGGCTGAATTAATGACCCAAGCAGAACATGACTTAGCCATGATTGCGGTAAATTGGAATTTGGGACATCTCATCACCAGAGGCATTTTGGGCCAAAAATAGGTCCAAAAGAGTCCCTTGAGGACACACGGCACCATAATGTCAAGACAAGAGCCCTGTGTCAAAGCTTGTTAACACGATCCAGCGCTTTGAAGATCCCTCGTTAAGTCCAATAATTATGTCAGTGAATAATGCTGTTTACTGCTGGCGAATTCTTGAGTCCGTCAGTGAGGGTACGAATAACAACAGGGTTTTTGGAACAGTCTGTTTTACATTAAAGATTTGAAAGGCGCCAGCATCATGTTGGGGCATCTCTGGCACAGATGTGTTGTCTGTAACTGCATGCGTTCTTACCCTCTAACAGGCAGGAGAAAGCCTTAGCGTCGGGCGTGGCATTGGGAAGCAGACTGCCAGACCAGGCTCAGCTCCTCAGGAAGCTGCAGAAGGAGCAGAGCTCTGGTTTCTTCCTGCTCCGGACGCTGGCTCGCAAATTCGGTCCATACTTTCTGACCGGTACCATGTGTATCATACTCCATGATGCCTTCATGTTCGCCATCCCCCAGGTGCTCAGGTAAGACTTACAGGAAGAGTGCAGCAAAACCAAAGTCTGGCAATGAATAGATGTGGTGTGGTTTACCAATGTTTGGAGAAATTAGCTGTAGCTCAATCCTGAACCGTGAAGCTCAGGGCTATTTGGTTTATGGTGTAGACAGCACTCAAAATAACAAGATGATCCACAAATGTTCTTGTGTATAGTTTGCTCATTCTGCATGAAGATAGAAATCAGGCAGTGCTCAACAAGCTCTCAAAAGTCTTTGGTGACTTGGCTTGGGAATCGGAGGGTTGCTAATTCAAGTCCCCGTATGGACCAAGTATGGAGTGTGGACCGGCAGCTGGAGATGTGCCAGTTCACCTCCTGGGCACTGCTGAGGTGCCCTTGAGCAAGGCACTGAACCTCCAAACTGCTCCAGCGGTGCCATACCATGGTTGACCCTGCGCTACCCCCTGAATTGCGTGTGTGTGCTGTGTGTATAAAGAGGAATTCGCGAAAGATACATTTAATCTGTCAATTACCTTGTGGATTGTGTGCATTGACAAATAATAAAATATATTTATTTAGGTATTTATTTTACAATAAAACTGCTGAAAAGAAGGCTGCTATCACAAGTAACCATGCGATTATATTTGGAAAGAGATGTTGTTGTTGAGTTATTCAAATATAACTTTTTCAGTGCTCAGAGTCCCACAAACCAAATGGCATTGTATGCACTGTATTAAGGAAAGCTGCAGCCAATATTTCTAAACCTCAGCTCAGACTGAAATTACCTGGACGCACTGCAGTCCAGGATAGAGTAAAAATAGGTTTTATTGTGGTTTGAGGTGGTGAAGTGTCCAATTCAATTTGGAGATTTAGGTGAAAGAGATGATATTTTCCTGGTATGATTTCAAGAAACATGGGTTTAGCAGATTGTGGGGAAAAACCACAGTCTAGATAGATAAGATATATCTTATCTGTGTAAACAACTCCTTGGTTAACACCTCACACCTTCATCACCTTCATTGTCCTTTTTTTTTCAATGAGTTGTGCCTCAGACAACCGAACAACAACAGAAGCTGGCAGCAATGAAAACAGGTCATGGCTGACCCGCCACCCGCCGCACAGTAATCCCACTCGCCAGACTGGAATGTTGTTGTTGATGCACAGCACAGAATCAGTGGAAGTGTTAATTACGGTCATGGAGCTGTGAGCAGGAAAAGTAGACGAGACCACAGCTCTCTGTGCTCCAGTAAGGAGGACATGGCGGAGAGGGAGAGGAGGCTCTAAATGGCAGAAATGCTGTCGGACCACAATAAGGGAGCCGCTGGCCAAGTGTGAGGGCAGCCCGGCCGCAAGCTGAGCACTGTTGTGCAATCCGAGCTACTTTGTGCGGACCGGTCCGCCAGCAGCCACAGCTGCGCTAGCGACCATTGGTTTTAAGGCACACAATGAAAGTCACATAATACCACATTGAATGAAAAAACAGTTTAAAAAAATCATGTTGACAGGGTAAAAACCTGTCTGCTTTGATTGGTTTCATTCACTACTTTCCAGGGAAAATCATACATAGAAATAGGGTTTTGAGACTGTATACGTGCACTAAAAAACTGAAAACTACGGAACATCCTGATTAAGTATTATTCTCTTCCTCCACAGTCTTCTTCTGGATTTCATGAGGGACGAAGATGCTCCGCTGTGGAAAGGCTACTTCTACGCCACCTTAATGTTCCTGCTGTCCTGTCTCCAGTCCCTCTTCAACCACCAGTACATGTACACTTGCTTCACAGTGGGAATGAGGGTGAAGACAGCTGTTATGGGCTTGGTTTACAGGAAGGTGGGTAAATCTGTATCCACGGACATGTAGCCACTAACCTCTAGACATAAATTACATTTTAAATGGCAAAAACAAAAGCTGTCTCTCCTGCCAGACAGGAAAACAGCATATGATTAACAGCTTTATTCTTACCTAAGATGAATGATCGTCTTTATGGGGGGGGTGAATTTATATTGGACAACTGAGGGCTAAAATGTCTTTGTCTCTTTTGTTGTCAATCCAGTCTTTGGTGATAAACAGCGCTGCCAGGAGGACTTGCACCGTGGGCGAGATTGTGAATCTGGTTTCGGCAGACACTCAGAAGCTCATGGACTTTGTGGTGTACTTCAACGCTGTCTGGCTGGCTCCGATTGAAATTGCTCTTTGTCTCTTCTTCCTCTGGCAGGTATGTCCAAATGTTTTCACAAAGCCGCTAATTCGTGTGCAACTGCATTTTAACTGAAAGGCCCTTGAAACCATTTCATTCTTTGTTTTATTTAGCATCTTGGCCCATCGGCTTTGGCTGGAATCGCCACTGTCATTCTCATTTTTCCACTCAACGGATTCATAGCGAAGAAAAGAAGCAAGCTGCAGGTAAGTTACAGGAATCCTTCACACTTTCGCTCCAGTAGCCCCGACACATCTGGCATGTTAGGTCAGGGATGCCACAGCTGGTTTAGATAGTGGCTGAAGAGCCGTGTGGGTGTTTGGCCTGGATGGTACATTCTCTCTTGTCCTTTTGATGTCTGCCCCATATAATGTGTTTGAAAAACAATGAAAGGAAAGGGTGGGCAGTAGGAAGGCATAATTTTTCATTTCTTTGGAAAAACAACAGACGGTTCTGTAAATTTGGATGCCAATTTAATCGAACTTAGTCTTGAATGCAGTGACCGCATTCCTGGCCCTTTGTTGTTTCCTTGTCATAAAAATCACTAAAATGTAACAAGCAATAAATTCTTACTGAATTAAACAAGTTATATGATGTTCAGGAAAACTACTACAGCTGTAATGAGCGCGGACAAACCCATGTTCACAAATTCATGTATTTGCTTTGGTCTGGTAATTGTCTTTCCACTGTGCTCCAGTTTCTGCATTGTATTTTTTGATAATAAAACGTAAAAGCCTCTTTGTCTGGTCAACAGGAGATCCAAATGAAGTTCATGGATGGTCGCATCAAACTGATGAATGAGATCCTGAATGGAATAAAGATCTTGAAGTTCTACGCCTGGGAGAAGGCCTTCCTGGAGCAGGTTTTGGGCCACAGAGAAAAGGAGCTCAAAGCCCTGAAGAAGTCTCAGATCCTTTATTCCATCTCCATCGCATCTTTCAACTCCTCTTCTTTCTTGGTAAGAGCACTAAACTGAAAGAGCTACTAATGAAACGGCATACAGACCAACTGACTGTGTTTGGTGCACTGAGATTTGTACAAAGAACAGTCTGTATAAAAGAAGTGGACGTGGCCACCATAAAGTCAACCACTGGTTTGTGGACTATCATTTTGAAGCCTCAAGTTTGGCATTTTGGTTGTCGCCATCTTGGTCTTTCGCAACCAAACATGACCATATTTGGACGAGAAGGTGGAGCTGGAGAGAAGTGCTAAGATGCTGTTGTTTCAATGGCATTGTACTAAGCTAACGCAGGAAAGTTTGCCATCTTGGTTTTTTGGAAGTGACCATATTTGGACAAGAGGGTGGAACTAGGGTTAGTAAAGGCTAAGTTACCAGATAATACTAGCACTAACTAGCTAGCTAGCTAGCTAGCTTGGTCAGCAAGGTGCATCTGTAATTCACTTTAACATATTAACTGGGATGCTAATTCTGGCTAGCAAAAAAACAGGCTTAAAACAAAATGTACTTACCGGGAAAAAAATGAACAGCTGACTCCTCAGAGTGTCTTTTAATGCAACCAAACACTGAACAAGACATGATTGCGACTTGTCAATCACAAGGTAGCCACACCCTGAAGCATACTCTGCTTTATTGTCTACTTTACTGTAAATGGGACCATAACTTACAAAATTAACTTGAAATTAGCGATTGAGACATTTTCTCATAGACTTCTATACAATCGAACAGCTTTTCTGAGCCAGTGGAGTCATTAGAAAGAATGCAGGCTTAAGGCACTTTCGCATTGGCTTCACTTTTCAAGCCTGGAGACTGCTACAAGGCAGGGTTGGAAATTAGCACCAGCAAAATGCTGGTAAAATATCCAAGTGACTGCCAGATTTTCTTCACTCACCAGCGAAAAAAACAATGGCAATCTATTGAGTGGCTGGTAGATTTTGAAATCCAAAAAATTTCATTTCCAATCCTGCTACTAGGTCAGTTATCATGAAGAAAAAATAAAAATAAAAATGTAAGAGCCATGGTGCTAGTGTGGCAAAAAAGAGGAAATGAAACAAAATATGAATTCATATATTTGTGACCTGTTTTTAAAGATTCATATCTTCAGTAGAACAGATGGGCTTGGAGTTGAGTGCCAGAGACAGAGACAGAGAGTATGCTATTGATTACTTGCCTATTGACTAATGCATTGTTGTTTTTGGTCTTTTGTTGGGATATACTGTATTCACAATCGGTGGTTTGCAATAACATATATATTATGATGCACGAAATAGAGACAGAGGGCAGGCAGTGATGAGTCCATACTGTGTGAATGGAAATAGAGGAATGTGACTACATAATAGGGCTGTATTAACTCGCACGCAGCAGGTATCATCAGGAAATTGAAAGACATATTGGATGTGTTCCATACAAAATGAAGAAAGGCGATTTTCCCCACAGCTTTGTGGTTTTACCCGCTGTTAAGTGAACCGTCATTACAAACTACCATTACAACGCAAATCAAATTTGTGCAGTGTTGGTTGTCTGCCCTCCATCTGGAAAGTGTACCGCGTGACATCATATGCACATAAGAGGAAAAAAAAGAGAGAATTGGAATAACACCAGTTATCCTTTAAATTGTGTCTCTAAATATCACCCATCATCACACAAGTTTTTGCCTGTAAAAGTAACATTTAGAATCTTTTTTTTTTTTTTCTCCCCAAGATTGCTTTCTCCATGTTCGGAGTCTACGTGACGCTCGATGACAGGAACGTGCTAGATGCACAGAAAGTTTTTGTCTCAATGGCGCTGATCAACATCCTGAAGACCCCGCTCAGCCAGCTCCCATTCGCTATAAGCACGTCTATGCAGGTAGGTGACATTTTAATTTAATTCTCGTGATTGCTCCGAGATGTTTTTTCCATCTGCGGTGCATGATGAGGTATATTTTCATGGTCCCATATGATGGATATAGGTTAGTTAACTAACCGCTGACACTGTTTCAGGCTATGGTTTCACTGAGACGTCTGGGAAAGTACCTGTGCTCAGAGGAACTGAAAGTGGACAATGTCTCAAAGGCTCCATTGAGTTCTGGTAAGAACCCCACCCTTGTAACTTCAACATGAATAAACTACTATTCTGCACTGTTTAATTTCACCGATTTCCACAATTTGTTCCCTATACTGCCTGAAATCATAGGCTGTCATAATCAATATAAGCAACCCACGAGATTTTGTTGTTTATATCTGTGGAGTACCACAGCCTTGTATGGATCATGTGCACTGTCACTTCCTGGGTCCCTGGCTGACTGGTAGACAGGGTAATTATAGGATGTTCCCATTTAGTGGTTGAACGTAAATCACAGCATGAATTCAGACATATGATTCATAGAGAAATAAAAAAGAAAAATACTGCAGTTCTCTGTCTGTAATCCGTCAACACTTCCTAAGACAGCTTGTGAAAAAGCAACAGCTCTGTAATTTGTATGATTAAGCAAATTCACTTGTAATTACGCCCAGGCTGCACTCTGACGAGTAAACTTCAAGGTGGAATTTTGTTTTGAAAGTTTGTTTGTGGCTCAAGTTGAAAGAACATGTTTATTGCAGGTTGTGTTAATTTAACGCAACCTTTGTTTTTTTGTTTAGATGGGGAAGACGTGGTGATAGAAAACGGCACTTTCAGCTGGTCTGCAGAGGGGCCTCCATGTCTTAAAAGGTATGAGTTATAAAAGAAGAAAATACTAAATCTACAATAAAAAAAACAAAGAGAGACTTACAGGTCAATTCCTTTCTTTGTTGACAGGATCAGTATCCATGTGCCGCGAGGTTCCCTCGTCGCTGTGGTCGGACATGTGGGCAGTGGAAAGTCCTCTTTGTTGTCCGCCATGCTTGGTGAAACGGAGAAAAGAAGCGGCCGTGTCACTGTTAAGGTACTGAGCTTATGTTCCACGTGCGAGTTCTATTCCTAGTTGTGGGTTTTTTCGTTTAATAAATACTAACCGTCTCTCTTTTGAACACGTGTCTTCACAGGGCTCCGTGGCGTATGTGCCCCAGCAGGCCTGGATCCAGAACGCCACAGTCCAAGACAATGTCGTATTTGGCCGCGAGAAACTGAAGACATGGTACCACCGAGTGCTGGAGGCCTGCGCACTGCTGCCCGACCTGGACATCCTGCCTGCTGGAGATGCTACAGAAATTGGAGAGAAGGTGTGGAAATGGAAAAATGGAAATTATTAGCGATGGGCATTTTAAGTAATTTCCATATTCAAGTACTCACATTAAATTAGTAATCGAGTACTCGCTAAAAAAAAGTACCATAAGAATAGGGTCCAAATTGGTCATGTCTAGAAGGTAACCCTAGATTTATGAGAACCGGCGAAAAGGGGCAAACGACTTAACCCTAACCATACCATTCAAGATTAATGCCTAACCATACCAATCTCGCAAATCTAGGGTTACCTTATAGCAACTACTGTCCGAATCATGGTCCGAATTGTGTTTTTGATGACATCTTGAAGTAGCGTGGGATCATGGGAGTTTACCATTAGATGAGTCGACTACCCATTCAGTTACTATAGCTAACGTTATGTGGCGAATTCAATCGTAGGGTAGCCCAGCGCTGTTCCCAGTCATGAAAACAATCACACTAAATATAATGTGTTGAACGTTGTTGTAAGATTATAATGTTACGGTACACATTAGCATGGTGGCTGGAATTAGCCATTTGTTATAGTAGCACATCGTCGCAAGATATTGACAGTTACAAAGCAAAACAAAACTAGGGTGAAACCTAGTATGTGGCTGGACCGCGAGATATCAGTAAACAATAACATTGTCCACATCCAGCAGTTTTACCAGAAAGTAGCAGCTAAGCTAGCATTAGCATGAACAAGCTACATGGTGAGTAAATTAGCTCAGCATCAGCAAAACAGCCTTAATTAAATAAACCAAAATGCAGTGAAAGGCTCAATAAATGTCCCATTCAGTCAGAAATAACTGGCTTTACTCACTGTTCATCAGACTCACACAACTGACACCACTTGGATGCAGTAAAGTCCATTTTGCACTCCGTTTCTTTGGCGTTTGACCAATGGCGTAACTTCATCACTCAGTCAGTCAGTCAGCAACAGACTTTCCCATGTATAAGGCTGGTCCACCAGGTTTTCTGTGGTCCAGCCCAAAATGAACATGAACAACCATATGCTAATAAAGGTGCTGCTAGCTAGCATACAGGATTTCAACATGGCTGCAAGAAATTTCCCCCAAGCTACAGGGCCCAATGTAAGCATCTTGTTTGTCTGTGCTGACATACTGTTGAACATATTTCCATAAATTAAAAAGGGGTGAATTTAAATAAATGTGTTTGTTCTAGTATAGCAGCTCACCAATAAACTTAATTTTGTTTAGGCTATATAAAATAAGGTGCATTTTTTATGTATTCAAACAATATTAGATATTGACAGAAAGTAAGACAGATATGATAAGATAAGAAAACTTTATTGTCCGTTACATTACGTGAAATGGAAATTTGCCTTTCTGGCAACACAGTGTAAAGGAGACAGTAAAAACAGCTAAAATACCTATTATTATACCTATTATTAACTGTAATAGTATTGCCTTGTCAATAGTATTATTAATTAGTGCACATATACATGTTTCTTACATCCAAAAAAGCACAACAGAGGATGTACTTCCTGCGGCAGCTGAAGAAATTCAACCTGCCAAAGGCGATGTTGGTGCACTTCTACACTGCCATCATTGAGTCCATCCTCACCTCCTCCATCACCATCTGGTACGCTGCTGCTACTGCC